>JAVJGG010000037.1:22135264-22147142 GCA_035590195.1 Aviceda cuculoides | reverse complement strand
CCCACCCCCCCCCCCCCCCCGAGCCCGTCGAGGCTTTTTTGGGAGCAAGCCAGGCAGGTACGTGGCCCTAGCCGGGCAGAAATACCCTTCAGCTGCAGCGTCCGCAGACATGGAAAGTGCTCCTTCCCGCATGCCTGCAACGTTCCCACCGCGTTCATCTCCCATACTATGCCATAACGGGGTCTAGTTTTAGATACGATACCGGTAATCATTTTGTCTTCTCTTGCTTGAAACGTTAAAAAAAAGAAAAAAAAAAAGCTTTAACCCATCTGCGATGCAACTGCTTCAAATTAAATTTTGTGATAAAAACGAACGAAGCGTAATTGAGACGAGACAAGAGAAACTTGCCCTGAGAACAGAACGATAAGAAATTCGCTGTGACAATGATGCAATGTATATTGTTGCTCTGCAGCGCACCAAACGTCCCTGCTGTCGGGCTGCGCCGTCATTAGGGCAGTTTGCTGCTGTGACTGTGAATCTTAAAACCCGTCTTTCCCCTTCCGTGCGAGAGCGCTCCTCTGAGATCGTACGCGTGCTAATGAAAGAATTAGGCTCAGCTATCGGGAATGAAGCAAAAATGTACTGGCACGTGTTCCTAGAAATACTGCTGAAAGAAAACGCCTTTTACAGAGCTGCTGCAATGCTTGCTGCAGGTATGAATATTGCAGAGCGCGCAGCCTGGCTCTAGCGGGCTGCTTGACCATGAAATTGCCCGTGAAATGGGACTCTCTTGTTTATCATGCTAATTAGTTACCCAAGGAGTTTATTTAAAGGTCACTAGAAGGCAGTGAGAAATAGCGTAGTGTGTTACTGGGAGAAAATTCAAGAAGCCATAGGGGGTTTGGATTATTTAGTAGAATATTATTCCTAATATTTAAGATAATTTGTGAGATGTGCATTAAATTAATAAGGGAGATGAGGGAATGTTTTAATATAACTTAGTGTGAAAATGGCCTTCAGAATTTATTTTATTCATAGATTTTTGCATCAAAGGTCCTATAATGATTAATTTTCAAACTTACAGGTTTTAATAGCAAAATAAAAAATAATAGCTCCAAATTTCTTTTGAAATACATAATGAAATACTGTTCTTTAAAGCATTAGATGGCTTTCACATGCCACTAGCACTTCAAAGAACAGTATTCTTTACAATATTTCCATACAGTATTTCTATTCCGTTTTCTACACTGTGTACAGCTGGCTCACTTTATGTAGCGCAGAAATATTTTCAGATGGGCAACATCAAAGTATTGTTATATTCCAACAAAACACGGGACTGAAACTGTACCGAGTACTCGATAGGGTTGAAGTTTAAATGCAAGTTAATTTGATGTTGCAGAAAGGTTCCTTGGCCTTCCAGATTCCAAGGCAAACTTAAAAAAAAAAAAAAATCGGTAGCTAACAGATGTAATTATTGTAGCTGTTCATTGCTTTATATGCCAGAGCTCTGGAGGAGGAGCAGCACAGCAGGTTACTGGGTCACCAGCAAGTGCGAAGGAAAAATCCTTCACCAGTCAGGTCCGGTAGGGAGCAAGTAAGTCAAAGCTGGTTTTGCCTGTTGAGCAGAAGAATTGGGAATTAAGGTAGGATAACTGAAGCAGTCACCACGCCGGGCGGAGGAGGAGAGGCTTTTCCTGCAAGCGCAGTCCAACAGGCTGAAGGGCCGGGGACTGGTGCAGATTCACGGGAGGACCGAGAGAGCCCCCCCATCCAAATGGGGTTTGTAGGAAAATACACAACTTTCCCCACAGACAAGAGATATATTCATGTCGAACCGAAGGTGCGTAAAAACAGGGGTTCCAACCTGGTGCGTGCTGAAGTGCCCCCCCTTAATGGATATTGGAGGGAGAAGTTCCTCCTTGGATGCTATAAAATAAAAGAGCAGGATTTGGCCCCTTCCAGCGGCCCCAGGGAGGCAGAGGGCAGCGCTGAACGGCAGCTGGGATCACACATTTGAATCCCGTTACAGGAGGGCTACTAATTGTCAGTTCAAGCATGCAAAGGATTAATTGCCAGCAGGTGTCAAAGACAAGAAATTTCTCTCTGATCCGGGCAGGGGGTAACTGTGTGTATTTTCCTGTATTGTTCTCTTCTTACCATTCTTCATTAGAACATAAAGTGAACCTCTATGTGAGGAAGGGGGATAAATAATTTTGCTGCAGTCAGAAAAAAAAAAAAAAGTGCAAGTCTTCCAAGGGGAGAAATTGTTAATTAGGAAATGACTACATGAAAAAAATATAATTGTGGAGGCCGGACAGTTCTTAAAGCTAGCCTGTAGTTTTACAACCTGCCTGCAGCAAAGGGTTATAGATAACCCGCCCCAGCGATCTACTCGGGTTCCTCGCCTTGCCTTGTAGGAAAACGAGTGAATTTAGGCAATTAGTAGAGCCGGTGATTGCCAGGGCCCTCCGGGTCACCACCAGCTCCTCATCCGCTTTTCTCTCCGTCCCCGGGCTCGGTCCCAGCCTGGGAGGTCGGGGCGCGTCAGCCGGAGCGGGGGGTCCTGCCACCGCCGCCGCTCCTCGCCGCGGGAGGCAACGCAGATCCCAACTCAACGCGTTAACCAAGGGGCTTGTCCCCGTGGAGAGCAAATTGGAGGGCAAACGGAGCAAAAGGAGCAAATGGAGCAGGATGGCCTTTAGGAGGAGATTCCCCCCGGTGGCCCCTGAGATCTAGATGGCCTTTTCTCCGTCGTCTTCGCCGAGGCTGCGGGGAGAGCGGTTTCTGGACGGGATTGAGACGGGCGAGGCGTTCACTCCGCTCGCGAGGGGAGCGAGCTGGCTTCCAGTGGGAGCATCCGTGAAGGGAATTACTGCCGAGAAATAGCGCTCTGCAAATTCACGCTTCAGTTTGCTCTCTGTCCACACGCGCAAATCCTGATAAGGTCACTAATGAGCTAGCCCCAGGCATGAAGGAACTAATCAGAGCGGTCTGGTACTAATTTGCAGTATTAAACCCAGCACCACAACAGGAACAGCCAAGTTAAAGAGGAACAGTTTAAAATCCAGCGACCCTTATGGATTCTTAGGACACATACAAAATACATCATTTCAATCGTCGTTTCAATAAGTGAAAGAAAAGTCATGGCACCACTGTAATAATGGCAAAGCAATGGAGCAGTCAGAAATAATTACCTACATGGTAAGTGCCAAAGTTGGCTGATGGGGCTGTTCCAGTAGATGTGGCTTCTTTAAGGGAGTTTCTGATGCAATAGAAGATGCCACTAGATGTGGTTTCTTGATGGGGGAGAAAAAATGTTGGTACTTGGAGTCATAAACCAATGTGGCTTTAGGAGTTTTGCCATCACCCTCAACAGGAGCTAAGGCACAATCATTAACTGGGAACCTCTGTAAAGCATTTAGATTGATGAAAATGGACAATGGACATTTTGGGGTATATTTAAAAAAAAAAAAAGAAAAAGAAAAAGAAAAAAAGCATTGCCTGTAGCCTTGCATGCCTTTGCAAGCATAAGGCTGCCAGCCCACACACCCCACAAAAAAAGCCAATGCTTTGTTTCAAATTAGCACCCAGCTCCTTGCCAAAGGAAACAGAAGCAGCAAGCCAGTCATCTAAGTTTCTCTGTCTCTGATTTCCCAACAGGCCACTTCGGCCGAGTATCAAAAGCAAATGCCTGTAAGGAAGGACATTTATTCAGTGCAGAAGAAACACACTTCTTATGTGCATCTGCTGAACAGTAAGTCTTGACTAACCAACCAAGAAATGAGATCCCTGTGCTTTTTGCATGCCTTCTGTTAAAGAAAGGCTGTACATCTTTGATAGATTTAGAAAATAGAAACAATGCTCAAATAGTGTTTCATGTCATTCTCCAGTTTTCCTTCTTGTCTGTAAATGTCATTGTTAGTGCTTGTGGGAAGTCATTAGCAATGAGTCCGTTGCGTTCCAAGACAGGTTTTAATTATTTTCCCTGCACTAAACCAGTTTCTTAACGGTATTATGGAGATCTTTACATTTTGTTTTCAATCCTAAAGTAATTAAGGACAAATTACAGATCAATGCAGTGTTTTTCTTTACTTGTTTGTTCATTGTCTAAAAGAATGGTGCTTTGAAGAGGCGCTCCCTAGAACAACTGCGCTGAACAAGATCTTAATCTCCTGAAATAGCAGAAACTTGCTGTTGGTCTTTGCTCAGTCTCTACATCTGTTTCAGACCATGCCAGTGATATCAATAAAGTGAAGTAAAAGCAAATGTGATTAAGTGTAGAGGAAGCCAGAATGAGCATTCTGATTTTGACAGCTGTCCTTGACATAATGCTTGGCAGTCTTCTGCAAGCCTGAGTGATACCTCCAGTGGAAAGCTTGTGGAGTCCATTTTCCTGAGCAGCAGAAGAGGTAGCTTTCCATCTGTATAGGTTTATTTTCCTTTTTTTGCAGTAAAGGGAACGCACACTCAAGCAGAATTTGAAGTCACCAGCAGAAAATTGGGCAGCAAGATCACATGAAGGCAACTGGAGGACCTGTAAAGGCGTAAGCAATGGATGGAATAGTAATGAGGGAGTTAGATAAAAGACAGGGAATATGTAGCACTTTGAAGAGTAAAAGATAAGCAAAGCAAAACGTCCAGTGAATGTCCTGGTGACAGTATCCCAGCAACAATAAATTCTGCTTGTGATAGGGCAGCCTGAGAAAAAGCTGGGGACCGACCGAGTTTTCTAATCTCCTGCAAAAAAAACCTGGTCAGTGGTATCACTGCATAATGTTCAGTGTAACGTGTAAAACTCATATAGGTATGTATGACTTTTATGCAGCAGCTACTGCCAAGGAAATTATTCAGAGAGATAGAAGTTGACAGACAGTACTGATGATCTGCATTAGAGCTCTTTGAAGAGGTATCTGTCAGCTGCGAGAATTAATTTGACTTCCAGTTCAGGTGGAAGATGCTGACAAAGAAGTCGTATTGCTGCATGGGCAATTTTGGGGTTATGTTTTCTGCATAGAAGTGATGTTGGCCTCTTAGCTTATCTGCTACCAAGAAAAAGGAATGGGATGGCCGGTTGCCACATGGATCAGTTTATCAACGTAACAGGGTTTTATGGACTAAAATAAATGGGAGTTGCCTGTGGATGTGCATCTGTGTGGCACTAAAGGGTATCAAATAGAAGAATTTTTGCACATTTTTTGAGGAAAAGAAGAAATGAGGGTCATGCAGGTATACTTGGGTATTCTGCCAGTGTAAGCAAAGAAAGTGATAAATAGTCAGATGTCTCGGAAAGGCCTGAGTGGAGGAATAATAGCCATCAGTAGTGAAAGACATTGAATTAGATGCATTCCCACTTCTAGAAACTTCCTATGTTTTATTATTGATGGCAGTGAAATTTTATTTCTTTCCTTTTTGTACTTCTCCAGTGATCTGGTTAGTATTTCAACATGCAAAGGCAGGTGATGGAAGGATTCTGGAAGGAAAGTGAAGAACGACATAAAGGAGCTCGAACAACAGCTGTGCACTGGCAAGGAGTACAAAGAAAAGTAGGAGGAACTGGAGATAATCCTAAATGACACAGACTTTGTTTTCCCAGTTATCACTAAAACATGGTGGAAAGAGTCTCGGGAAATGGCAAGTCACTATTTCCACAGGCTTTCTGAATGTCTGAGCCTTTTTTCCCTTATCTAATATCCTAGACCTGATTTGAAAGGTACCTGAACACCAAGAGGTTCTGATTAGCATATAGAAAATCCACTGCTCCCCTATTCAAACTCTTGCACGTCTGTCAAATTGGAAAATTCTGCCCTGTATCCTCCGGTGAGAGATGCTGAAATGGGTGCAGTGGGTTCTCACAGGGAGAGGGAGGCAATGTGCAAGTAAGTATTTCAGAGATTGCTCCGTGGTGAAATTGTCTCAGGCAGCGAATCATTTTTGGACTTTCTAAAGGTCATTTTAAGTTCCCTTGAACTTTTAAAGTTGGCTATTTAATAAAATGAAAAGCAAGAAATACCAGTATAGATAACTGTCAGCCAGGTGAGATACCCTGAGAAATGCTCTGGCGGGTCGTGCCACGTCAGCGGCAGCTTTGGGGGCAGCGAGAGCGGCCAGCAGTGCTGCCTTCCCCCATGATCGTCTGAAATGCAAATACCGTCTGTCCCTCTTGCAGCATATTTAAGTGGAAGTTCATTGCCCCGCTGGGTGCCTGGATTTTATAGCTGACCTCTGAGAAGTAACTAAGCCAATCTTCTGCCTCCACTTCTATAAATTAAAGCCCAACGACTGGTAATCTGGACTGGCCAAAGGCACCTACTTTTTGAGTGGAAGAGACCAGGCTGGGACCTGCCCCTCTTTTTCTAGAACCCCCTTAGGGCAGCTCTGGGTGCTTTCAAAGTGATTCGTGGGGCTGGTGAGGTGCTGTTGTGCTGACCATCGCTATTCTGGGATGTTTGGTCTTGGACGTTTGGTCTTCTGCAGGTACCAGGTCTTAAGCCCCCCGTGGCAGCGAAGCACGGAGGCTGCGCTTGGCGGCTTGGGAAATGGGAGACTCCCGTGATGGAGAAGGCCGCGGGCACCAGGAGGAAAGTTTCTGCTCCGCCTGTGGATTTGCAGCTTGGGAACAGAGTCGGCGGCCTGGCAGCGGTGAGCGCCCGAGCTGGCAGAGCCCGAGCCCCACGCCAGGAGGGTCAGGGGGAGCAGCCGGACCGAGACGGTGCCGCCGGAGGGAGCAAGGCAAAAAGCAGTATGCAGAAAGGTACCTGCAAGTACGGTTTTGCACGCATCCAAAACCCTGTAATTTAAAACAGCAGAATGACGTTTTCCTTTGTTGTTAGAATTTCAGTTCCAGGCGTGTAGATTTTTTTTTTTTTTTTTTTCCTTCTTTTCAAATCTGCAATCAGTATTTGCCAGAAATGAGAAATGGATTGGTTTTTCAACGATGCTGTGCTCCAGGTCAGCTTGATAACATGGGAAATGGCAGGCTAATGACAATTTAACACCAATTAACAGACCACTTTATAATAGATTAGCATTCTGAGTCTGTTCAATTGATAATTACGATAATTAACTCTCTGAGCTTGCATGCACTTTTGAACAGAAATTTGGTACCTTTGTGCTGAAGAAGGAAAGGCACAGAGCAGGCATGGATCATTTGAAGTGTTATAGTCAGTCAGGATCATAAGTGTACCAAATTTGGGCTTGCTGTTGAAATGTGCTTGCGGGTGACATCCTCCCAGGTGGAGGTGACTGTATAGGTGACTGTTTCAGCCTTAGCTGAGCACAGCTGCAAGCAGAGGCTGAGATTTAACATGTTGCTGTGGTTCAGATAAGCCGTGAAAGGCATTTGTGCTGCAGAACAGCTCTCTTCATCCTTGCCTCAAGGTCCCTGGTCTCAAACTGATGGATTTCCCACCTACTTAGGCCAGTTATTTTCAACATTTAGCACTCGTAGCTGAAGCTACTGATGCTTATAGCGAGACGCTCAAAAGAGCTCAACATCCAGCGTGACTGTGTCCTGAATTCTTTGGGAAAGCTCCGTTTGGTCTTGAATCCTTCGGGAAACGCGAGTGCTGCTGCCATAGTGATTCCTGTAAATGGTTTATGGAAAGGTGCTGGCACCCACGCGTGACGGTGGTTATCTATGGGGCCGGAGGCAGAGCTCGGAGAAGTCAGTAGGACAGACCTGCTGGCTCTGGGGACATGTCACAGGTCTCTGGTCACATTGTCTCGGTGGGTTAATGGTTGCAAGATCTCCTTTGTAATTCTTGGGTTCCTGTTGACTTTATGCATCTCATTTAATTTCATTGACCTCTCTTAAATCCTGTGAAATCTCCTTATGAGAAATGCGCAAGGTGAGTTCTATTTATAGTGTTTTGGGTTTTTTTAATATTCAGGCAGTGGTCAGACCTAACACAGCAGGGGGACCTTTGCAAATGTAGCCTGTTTGGGTATTTCTTCAGTCCTGCACAGATTAATAAAATAAACCATTTGGAGCAGGCAGCGCCAACCCTGGAGAGCAGGGATCCAATTCCCACTTCCTCCAGAGGATGGATTTCAGTACCATTAAGGAGCCAGCATCTGTCCTGGCAATGGGGGAAAAGAAGGTTTAAAAGAAAAACTGGATTTTTAGACTAAAAGCCTACTATTTGGATTGTGTGGCTGGATTGTTTTTGTCACGCTATGCTGTACCAGAATAATTGGACGTATGCACGGTGCGGCAACAAGGCTGGGTGACGGTGGGTTTGTCAAGGAGCTAAGCAAGACTCCTGAAAGCAGAGACTGCAGTCGAAAATTGTCATCGTCTTCCTTTACCCCAGCAGAGCTCACGTCCCCCGTTCTTGACATTTCATAGAACCGCACACGCAGTGAACATCGCCGTTCTCGCCTTGTTTGAAAACAATCTACGGAACAACAAGGAGGTGAAATCATAAAGATAAGTGGCATTAACGATGCTACAAATGTAAATAAAAAAGCCTTGACTTTTCCCAGGAGTGGCTCGCTGGGGTTTAAGTATTCGGAGGGACAACGCTGTGACCTGCGCTGTCCCAGTGGCGCGTCCCTGCCTGTAGAAACCGCAGCCGAGAAGGTCGCGCAGAAGAACATCCCTGTGGGATAAAGTCCTCCGGCGTGTCTGGGCAGCGAGTGCTGGGAGCCCTTCGAGAGGAGGCTGGGCCGCGGCAGAGATGCTAAACCAGCTTTAGCTGCTGCCTCTTGCTTGAGCCTGGCAGGCTTGGGGGGTGCAACTGGGGCCCCATAATAACGTTACAGCTCCCTGGAGGGTGGCGGGGCTGGCTACGGAGGAGGAAAAGCTGCCTCGTCACAGGGGACTTCGAATAGATGGCTTGTACTTCTAGTACTAAAAGGTGCTCCGGCTTTCTGACATCTGTGGATGAGATTCTTAAATTCATGAATCGTTCGGGAAGAACAGCACGTTTGACAATCTCAACAGAAAAAGAGGGAGTTAGCGTACAACGCAACTTGGTTGCTAAGGGATTAAAGTAAAATATCGATGATGTGTATATAGGGTGCCTTAAAAGAGACCATTTCATAAGGCTGAAAGCAGTTTTGGCCCAAATCATCTGGGAAAAAGAATTTGGCAGGAAAATGGGTGTAATTAGGAAAGTTGACTAGGAGTTCAAAATTCCTCAGTTGAGGAGCATAGCTGCTGCTTTGAGAAACCTCTGCCTTGTTCAGAAAATTAGAAATTTGTTTCCCTTCAATGTTACCAAAGAAGAACTTTTTTTCTTCTCCCGCTTGTTACAGGGCATTCAGTTTCATCGCTTGCTGCTCAACAGAAGGTAAACCCTCTGCTGAGCCACTTAAAATATAAATAAGTCGTGCAATGCACTCTGTGGGGCGTGGAACAGATGTTTGAGAGCACAGCTGCTAGTCGTCCTTATTGTTAGTCACTCGCAGCTTTTCGGAGTCTAATATCTCTTTATGGTTATATTAAAGAACATTTTCTATCCCCGACGTGCCTTGGATGAGCTCTGCGGCTCGGGGTATCTCTGCGTTCCCCGGCTGGGGACCTTCTGCCCTCGGCATCGCTGCCTGTCCCGGGGAGAAACCCGCTCCCCTTTGGCTTTGACGTGTCTCCCTGATTGAGGAGTCGGGTCGATGGGCTGTAAAAGGCACCAGTTTGGGTTGTTGTCAGCAAAGAGGCTGGTTGCTGACACAGAGGTGATGAAGCGGTTAATGAAACGATGGGATCTTCAGAGCAGCATCAACATCTCCCTCCCCAAAAGGAGGTGGTGGGCCAGGTCCTCGGGTAAGCAAAGGCAGCAGAGCTGCCGTGGATCAGGCTTGCAAGACACTAACTCTTGCAAATAACGTCTTATTTGCTGCTTTCTATGCCATATATCGAATATTGCAGTTGGTCTGGGTTTGTGTCCCGGTGAGTGTAAAAGGAGGACAGATTGCAGACCTCTCGAAGAGTCCTTGTCTGTGATTGAAAGCCTGCAGACAAGACTGTGTTTCTATCAAACGTCTTCATAATACTTAACATTCAATAGAGTAAAAGGAGAATAATGAGCACTGCAGCTATCCCAGGTTAGTAATTACCACCGTCATTATTAATTTTCCAGAGCAATCTGGTCAAATGAGTCATTATTATCTCAATTCCTTAGCCAGGGCTGATTGATTCTTTCTCCCTGTTGTGACTAATTTCATATAATGTCTGAGTACAATATAGAACTATAGAGCCAGTGTAATTCTAATGCAGAATAATTCTAAATAACCAAATCCCTTGCCTACAGCTCTGTTTTTAGATCTGATGGTTTATACCACTTAATTGAAATAAATACCCCAATCCTGTCACTCCCCACTCTCCATCACAATCGCTGGAGTTCCACTGGAGACAGGGATGTACGTCAGCCCAGGATCTGGCCTGCGTGTTTCAATGTCATATCTGCGTTGGCACCGACCAGGAGCTTCACAGCACCTTGCAGAAGCAGCATGGCATAGTCTGGAAAAGGTGCTGATAACCTTCAGCACTTCCTAATGTTCATTTCGACCATTTTCAAGGAAGGAGTACGTTGGTTAGTCTGGTTGTGTGGCTTTTTTTTTGGAGGAGAGGCGAAACGTGATGGTTTTCCAGCTCTGTTTCATTAGCTCTCTGTCTGCAGTCATCTGTCAGCAGACCTGAGTATGAAGAAGTTCACTGCAAGATAAGGAGAAGGATCTCCGTGGGGATGGTAATATGTTTCTTGCTTCTACAGAAATGATAAGCTAGATGAGGTAGAACGATTACCTTTCCTTTAAAAAAATTGGAAACCCACTTCTTGCATTTTTCTTGAGCTGGAGGGAAGGAAGGGAGAAGGAGACAGCAGTTATTTTACGACTTTGACCTTTTTGTCTCCCAGACTTCAAACATGATCAGACTGGAGAGGGAAAAAGAGTAGACTATAACTAGGAACAGCAAGCGGCAGGGCTGTAGGTGGTACCCTTAGCATTGGACCTTTTTTTTTTTTTTTTTTAGACTAGGAAGATATGATGGTTTAATCCTGGATCGACAGCCTAGAAATCTTTTTCTGCCCTAGTAGGGAAGACTCACGTGCTGCTTGGGCGGCGCAAACAGCGTAAGCAACGTGCCTCTCGCCCTGCCAGACCAGCCGGGCTCTGCAGGCACGGCTCAAACTCCGCAAGCAGCTCCCGAGCTCGATTTTACACGTATTCGGCAAGCGGGAATGGGGCCAGCGGGCTGGGTTTTCGTGCCCGAGCTCTGCTGTGTGCAAAGCAGCAGAGAGGCTGTTGGCTTCATCCCGTGTGCCGAGTGACCTTTATTCCTGGCCCTGCTGGGAGAGGAGGGATGAGGAGCTCCGTGTCGCTGCTCTCGGCATGTCTGGGCTTTGCGTTCCTAAAGCCAGCCCCTTCCCCAGCGGTGCCGGGCTGGCTCGTGTCTGCACTGACATTTAAGGATACCCGTGGAGGTTGCTCTGGCCTGGATTGGGGGAATTAAAAATATTGAAGTGGACAGGAGAGAAACGAGGAGAGGTCTTGCGGCATTTCAGTATCTTGGCCACCCAGCACTCATTTATTTCTGCTGGTTATTGACTGAGACAGTTCCACTTCAGTCTGTTACTGCTGAATTAAAAAAATATACTTTCACAGCCTGTGAAAGCAGCACTTGGTGGTGCACCCTGAACTCCCCTTCGCTGATGTATTTCAGCATTTAAATCCGTCAGGAGCGTGTGTTGCTGTCGTTCTTCCCCATATTTATATTTATATAAGCTTCCCCATATTTATATTTCAGCCATCGCCCTCCATTCCACAGGGGCTTTAACCGCTTGGCTTGCTTAATCGCAGCACACGTTTCACATTCATGG
The DNA here is from genome assembly GCA_035590195.1 of Aviceda cuculoides. Classification (NCBI taxonomy): domain Eukaryota; kingdom Metazoa; phylum Chordata; class Aves; order Accipitriformes; family Accipitridae; genus Aviceda; species Aviceda cuculoides. The sequence continues at coordinate 22,135,383 of JAVJGG010000037.1, read as the reverse complement.
ATAACCTGTGCGATAGTGTCCATGGTCAAGTCCACCCCCCGGTCACGAGCCCATCTGTATGTTGCATCTCTTCCCTGATGGCCTGAAGTATCATGGGCCCACCGAGCCATAAATAGCTC
>JAVJGG010000037.1:22082598-22122587 GCA_035590195.1 Aviceda cuculoides | reverse complement strand
TGAGCGTGCTGGAGCCCGGCTCTCCCGGAGATGGCTGAACTCCTGCCTGCCCCTGGGGAGTGGGGAATGGATTCCTGGGTTTGCTTTGCTTGCACACGGCTTTTGCTTTACCTATTAAACTGTCTTTATCTCAGCCCACGGGTTTTCTCACTTTCACCCTTCTGATTCTCTCCCCCATCCCACCATTGGGGATCGAGCGAGCGGCTGCGTGGGGCTGAGTTGCCGGCTGGGGTTAAACCACGACACACCGCATACACGGAAACAAGGGGACAGCTTGGAGCTCTTGGAGAGTCCTTGGGACTGCAGCGGAGGTACCAGGGCAGTTAGACAGGGCGGTCGGTTCCCCAGGAGCCCTGAGCCATGGGAAGCCAAATTCACCAGATCTGCGGCAAAAGCCCGCGGGAATGCTTCGACTCGGGCAGTGACCTGGCCCTGCCAGTCCTCGGGACTGCCCAAGTGGAACAGACACACTTTGGCCACTCGTCACTTTTGATGGCTCAGCTCTGCTCGGCTGCAGTGTAGAGCCAATTAATTTTATGAATCCTATTTGTAGCTCATGTTCCTCCTTATATAATCCTCATTTGTTTCAAATGAGCAGAGAGTGTGCCCCTGAGATTCTAAACATACCTCTTTATTAAAGTTTAAACAGAAATTGTTACCTACAGAAGCTAAACTTAGCACTAATGTATGAAATGAGATGAAGAGAATCCTTTTAAATCTCCTACCAGGTGTTAGATAACACAACACTGTAAAGAGAGGGGGAGGAGGCGACCGCATAGCGGTACGAACATCAGCATTAATGGTCTATTGTATTTATTTCTCCGGTAAGCAGAAGTAGATTAAAAACAAAAATGCAGAAGTTAATTGGGTGATTGCACAGCAATCGGTCTTTGCTTTTGTTCTCCGCTCCCCGTGAAGCCATGTGCTGCCGGAGCGACAGCTGTGAATAACAGCACGCAGCTGGGGCAGCGTCTTTCTTTACCGGCGGCACCAAACACAGGGAACAAAAACAATTTTAATGAAGCCTTGTCCCATTACAATCTCGGGGAGCGAGCAGCCCGCAGCGGCCAGGCTGGCGCGGTCCCGCCGATTCCCTCCCGCCACCCCGCCGGGGACGCGATCCCGGCCCAAGGGGCCTGTCGTCTCCTCGCTGGCCTCCCTCCGTCCTCAGGAAGGGTCGGGAGAGTGTTTCGGGAGCGGCTTTATGGCCGATCGAAGGCGGGTGGAAATCTGGTGTTACGGCTGCTCTGCCGGCCCACGCGAGGCCTCTCGCGCCGCTGAGGTTGCGGGATGCCCCCGCGGGGACATCGGTCTCACCTGCCGGCTCCGAAATTCCTTTCACAGGCTTGTGGTTCCCCTGCCAAGGACGTTCCCGTACAAGCCGGCGCGTGAGAGAAACCGGGTTGTTTAAGGTATTTAACGATTTTAACGAGCCAAGCTGGAAAAGGTTCAGCTTTTCTAATAAGCACAGAGTTGAAGAGCACAAGGAGGAGAGAAAGGCAGCAGCCGCTTCACAGTTCGGGAAACACCAGCTTCCATTGCCGTCGTGACCGTGGCACACCGCTCCGAAATCAATGAAAGTCAATTCTGCCTCAGAGTGATAGATTGCTTTGAGATCTCAGTAGAAATTTACTCCAAATTGCGAACTGGATGAGGGTCTTACAAATTATGAAAGCCCCCGATTCAATGCACGTTAATTTTCTAGCGTATTTTCTATGCCATTGTGGGATCAATAAACAGAAATGAAGAAGATCAGAGGGTGTCTGTGGGCTCTGCAGTGGAGCTTCTGCACTGGGAGAAGCAGGGCTGGGAAGAACTGGTGGCGCTGGGGGAGCTGGGACTGCCCCCGGGCACAGATCTGGGGGAAGGGACTTTCTTTTAGGAGTTTTTTAATATCTACTTTAGCAAGGTATTTTCTACCCTTTCTCTAGTCCAATTTAAAGCTGGCTGTATGTGTGTAGAAGGCAAATTCCCTACTACCACGAGCAGCTCTCCCTGCAAAAATTGTTAAGGCGAATTAAGTTGCAGGAGTATATAGGAGAGAAGATTTGCTTTTCCTCTGAGGAGTACTAGGATATTTGTCAATTGCTCTCCATTAGAAACCTAACACATCCAGAGGTAGAGATGAAAAGTGAAAAACCCATGAAGATCAGATGAAAGGATGGAAATTATCATTCAGGTAACCCAGCTACCTTACCACTGTCACCATGGAGATCCCCGATTATCTTCTGCTCTTTGCATGCAAAGTGCTGAGAAAAACTGGTTTCATAATTGGCATCATATTTCTCTGGGTATATTATGCTCGCCTGTGGAATAATGCTCATCAGGTCCTGAATGGTTTCAGATAACTAGCAGTAACATATTGAATCAGATGATTCGATGTTATGATTTTCAATCCAGGGATTATTCGATGTGTTTCCATGCACAGTGTGCAAGCGCGGAGATGACTGCGAGTGTGCTGGGGATGACGTTCAGGCATTCTGGGGTTTGTGGCTGCTCAGAAGAAAACTGTGGTTTTGATCGATGAATACAGTAGCATAATATTCTGCTGCAGCTTGCTCTACGTTCCTTGTATTTTCAGATTTCTGTACTCCAACTCTGATCTTCCTGGATTTGTGACTTGGAAAATACCTTTGCAGTGCAGTACCTGCTCAGAAGGTGTGTGAACCCAGCCTCAACTTCTTCTTTTCTTTTTTTTTTTTTTTTTTTTTTTTGGTAGGTCAATACATGTGGGCTCAAACAACTTTTTTTTTGCACAATACAATTAGACTTAGCTTTTTCGATTGTCTTTATAATCTGCCTTCAATGCACTAAGTAGCTGTGTTCAATGGATTCAGCTGACGTGTTTCCTCCTTTTCCCATCGAGCATGTTCCAGGGTTGACAGCAGAGAGGTGTTACATTTGTGGCTGTAGCTTTAAATGAAATAAAAATTTGTCTTTCATCCTCGTGTCTCTCTAAAACAATTTGGTCCTACTGTAATTATTAGCATTCTCATTAAGAACAGTTTAGCTGAAAATCAAGACACAAAGACGCAGTGACTTCATCAAAGCAACGCAAATCCAGATAAAGCTAGGTTTCTAATTCGACTTCTATGCTTTGAAATAAATCCTCAGAGCATCAATTACTGTATCTGTTGTAAAGCAATTACTATCAGCCTCCATTGCTCTCCTTTACACATTTTAATTTAATTATTATTTTTGCTTTAGAATATAGGGTAAGGAATTTTACAGTTCCTCAAGAAGGAATAAAGCAGACAACAACAAAAAATTTCTGTAAAAGCAGAAATGGCTTTCTTTCATAATCAGGTTGATTAGACTCATGTATAATCATACACAGCAGGTGGGAAGATTAACATTTCACTAATTCCTAGTGGTCATTACTGCAAGGAAATTTAATCGTCAGAGTTCACAAGGATTGGAGCTGCATGCTGGTAAAGCTCATTTAAAAGACAGGGCAAGAACAACGCAACTTTATATTCTGGAATCCAGTTTTACTCAAAACTATTTTGGCCTGCGGGCAATACGCATACACCCAGCATCTTCTACTTAATTGAAAAATAGATTTGTATTGATCACGACCACTTAACAAGCACATTCAGAACCCGTTCCTGTTCTCAGTTACTTTGGTAGGGAATACAGGCAGAGCCTCAGTGGGTTAAGCTGGTTGATAAGGTAGATATTTTTACAGTAAATGTATTTTTTCTGTGTGAGCTGTATTAGTACACAGCACTAATGGATTCAGTTCTCATATTTGGATCAATTCAGAATAATTCTGCTGAAGTTGAACAAGTTTTTCATCTTTGTATAAAACCAAAGTGTGACATAATTATTATGGTTAGATTCTGCTTCACTAACCAGGATGTGGGCTTTTTTAAATTCCAAACTCCAAAATAAAATGCCCGGCAACTTGGGATGTGAAAGTTATGGTCCTCCATTACTCCTGCGCCTACATCTCTAATCTCTGGACTTCTTACCTCTAGTTTCTACCAGCAGGAGACTTTCAATCGACATACAGCTCAGGGTGGTCTGTGACTGAGCTGGAAATGCTTGAAGGAATATCGGATGGGTAAGTAGGGATGACTACTCTGCTTTTTGACTTGTGTGGGGTCTAGCTGAGATTTTGCTATGTTTTCTGTCTCCCGTGAGCAAGAGCAAAGGGAGATGAAAGAGCGAAAAAGGAAGGCGGCGATAAGTCTAAAGTTAGCAGCGTTACTGACCGGGAGCTGGAAGCAGACCCCGAGTTTGGCAGAGTATTGCTCTTTTCCTTCACCTGGGACTGATTCCCTTGTGCGGCATCACCTGGGAGATCCCAACGGTGTAAACACATCAGGACGTCGGAGCAGAAAGATGGGGAGGAGATGTTTAAACTGGGCATGTACTTGGACAAATCATAATAAGACACGTCCCTACCATCACAGAACAAGTAGTCCATGGCCAAGGGCCTCACTTTTTAACATTGTCCCTAGTCGAAGTCGCTTTGAAGACATCTCCTTAAAAAAGCTTCTCATCCCGTTCATTCCCACTGAAAAGCCTCTTGCATCTGTCTCAGAACATCGCCCACATGAGAAACTGGGAGGTGGGACCTGCGCTGGAGCCGTGAAGCCGTCTCACCATTCCTGTGCTGCTGTGGGCCAAGGAGGTCTGAGGGACAGGAGGTGAGGTCTCACCGCGGGGCAGAGCTGGCTCGGCTCCGTGCTTATCCCTCCGGCGGGAGCCCCTCCTGCTGGGCTGCCCAGAAGGGTTCCCTCCGGTCCCCCCCTAAAGACCCGACTGCAGCCCCTCTCCTGTTCACTTAGCTGGGATCATTAGGCTCATTTTCTTACCTAATGGTTTAAGGGCAAAAATACACTCCTTTGATCTGTGCAGTTAAAAGTGTAGTTGAGCTATACTGTTAAAAAAAACTATAAAAAATGACCAGATGGCAGAGCCGCTGGATTTGGCTGGGTTAGAACAGGATATTATTCCAACACAGGTAACAACATATGCCTCCAAATAAAACAAGTGACCGCTGAGCATATGTTTTATTGAACATCAGAGATCTTTACTGTGATAATTATGATGATATTACAATGATATAATGCTGGTATCCTTTATCCACAGAAAGCTTCAGTGAGTCTGAGCCCCGGGGGGACTGGTGATATTTTCTTATCCCTTGCAGGCCCGTGAACTCGCATGAAAATGTGGCTGAGGCTCAAACCTCTGGCCCAGCATTGCTGATCTGCCAATGTTATGCTAAGCTCAGGATTACTGAAGTTTTCATGGGGGGTAAACATAATCAGAATAAACTCCTGTTATTGCAAGAGTTACTTCCACTTGATTTTCAAACTCCGGGTGCAGAAAAACAGCCACAAAATATGTAGCATGAATCAAAGCAAGTTAAGTGCAGCTAAACTGGATTAATAGTGGTGTAGATGATGGTTTAAAAGTCAGGAACAGCTAAAAATATGACTGCACTGATGTTAATGCTATATTAGCCTGATAAAGAGACTGATTTTTGTAAGTCAGTCTTCAATCAGTGTCTGTCTCAACCCTCGAATGCAGCCTACTCGGCGAAAAGATACCATCTGAGCTTAGCATTCGAGTTTAATCATGGCTGAAATATCAAGTAATGCATTCAAATAACTGGGCGCATGCACAGTACTTAATCCTCACTGCCACTCATATTTTGAAAATGTTGTTGGGATTTAAGTGATGGGGTCGCCCAGCAGAGCTGGAGGGCTTGCCCCTGCGAGGTGCCAGGTAAGCCCCTGCAGGAGAACTTACACCCCACGTCCAGTTGGGTAGCTTGGACCCGTGATGGTGGCTCAGGGGTGAGATGGTGGGGTGACCCACCTGGACTAAGGGGTCCCCTGACCTACCGCAGCGGGTGGTTCCCGCGCTCCTGCCCTCCGCACTCTGGCTTCCAGGCTCAGTGCCCGAAGTTAGGCATATCCCATCTGTGGGTTAAAAAAGGTGGGCAGGAGCCTTGCGGGGCTCCGGGAGAAGGCAAGGGAAGAGCCAACAGGGAGACGTCAAGGGATTGTCACTAGCAAAGATAACAAAATTAACGGGTAAACTAGGAGGCAAGTTAGAACATCAATATGCACAGTAACAAGTGACGATGAATCACCGGAGATCTGTTGCTTTAATGATGCTGTTGTAAAAATGATGGCCCTGAGCTATTTCGGAACGTATACTGGATTTTGGCTGATGCTTATCAGTTTATAGGCAAGAAAATTTATAGCATGCAACCTAAATGAAACAGTCCTTTGGACGAGAAGAAATGGATTGCAGGTGCAAACAAGCATGAAATGAAAATCTACTAATGAGTTTCCATTAGCAGCTAAATACCTAATCGAATAATTTTTAGCCAACATAGAACAATGAGAAAATCAATTTATTCCTTATAAGTACTACTATATGGATTGATGCTCTAGTACATCTAAAGCTGGTTTTGTTAAATGAAAGCCAAGCTTCAGATTCAGTTAAAGCTCAGCTAATATCAGCATAATGTGGGTTTGCTTTTACTGAATGTGAATGGAATATATTTCTTTGGAAACCCTAAATACCATAAGGTAAAAGGAGGTATTAGTTAGTATGCAGTATTCCCATCTGAAAGCTAGAGACTGAAATATTTCAGAAAGATGGACTAGCACTGGCACATCTGAATTTACTTACAAATACCCATTAATGAAGTAAGCATTGTTCTTCATCTGCTCTTGAAGCAATGCTATCATCAATTTCCCTTCTTTTTGCCTTAAGCAGCCTCTAACCTGCGTTTCGTTTGCATGGTGTTTTCACAACTTATTCGACTACAGTAAATATTTCTCCTTCACCTCCAGAGACCCTGATTTCAAGCCTCTCACAGCCATATACATAAACAAAATAGGTTCGAAGAGCTGGTTTGAAAGTGTTAGTGAGGAGTCTGCAGCAGAAGACACACATTGGTGTTAAAGAGGCACCACGCGTGAGAACGGCAAAACCGTGTCTTTTTGCAGTTCCTGCGTGTGAACGAAATTCATACCGAGAAACTGGCTAATGTGTACAGCACGAATCATCTGATGTTTCTTCCAGGCCAGATTCTTCCAGTGAGGTATGTCCCCGTGGACCCCACGGGATAACTCGTGGAGGAAACGCCGTTCCACAAAGCGGAGCTCAGCCGGGCATGGTTTGGCCTCCCCCATCCAGTGGTTTTAATCGTGGAGAGGTAGGTGGGCTCCTGCCGCATCCCCTCGGAAGCACAATTCCATGAGCTAAAAGCACTCCCTACTTTTCAGGGCGAAACGCTGAAATCAAGAGGAAATTTAAATGGGATAGGCTTGGAGACTGATATTACTCACAACATTTTAAGGCTCAATAGCTTATGAGTCAATGTATGCATAATATTTACCAAAGCAGAAGTCAAAGGAAATAATAACAACAGAGAAGGAGAAGACCAAACACATTTTAGCACCTTTTTTCAAGGAGGAATTTGTTGTGATAGCTCAGCCTTATTGAGCTTTTAAACACTGATTGATACGATGGGGATCCTAGCTCAGAAGCAGTTACTTGACTGCGACAGATTTCACTGGGCAGTATTTCTCAGTGGATCTTATACATGGAAGTTGAAGCTTATAATAAGCTGAAAAATAAATGGACTTGCTTGGACACATAATACTTCTGGACAAGCTTTCAATAAATGCATGCCTGCATATAAATCTCCTATTTTAGCGTGACAAATGCATCCCCTCGTAACAGAAACTTCTGCAGACCCTGACTGGAAATGTTCTGGCTGGGGGCAGTCCAAACGAGGAAGAGGCTGGAGCACAATCAAGCTAATCATCGCGTTAAATGTCTCATGTTCGGTGACCAGCCCGTGCACCCTGACAGCACCTTGCTCCGCCAACGGCCGCATTGAATTCGGTGGAGTGACAGCTGGTATTCACATAGCGCTTTGCATTTGACGGGATCCCTAAAGGATTTGTGAATTTGTCAAACTGAAATATAGTCCATTCACCACCGAAGCCAGCTTCCTCCGGCGTGGAAAGCACATAACTCTGCAAGACAACTGCGTGGAGCAGGGAGTGATGGACAACGCGCTACGGAAACTCTGAAGGGGAATTAGGGCAGGTGCCGTGCGATGATCTAACTTGACATTTGGTAGGAATGTGGGAGTTTTTACAAGCCAATTTCTGAAAAATACAATGTGGCATCTCTCATGTATTCAGAATTTCAGGTGTGGGTTTCTTCTGAAAGCAGAGCCTCTATCTGGCTTTAGGCACCTGTCAGATCCGCGGGCTGTAAGGCAGCGGGAAAAAAATCTCTTTCGACCCCCCAAGAGATGTATGAGAAGTGAATAAACACTATATTTCCAATATCAGAAGAAGTCACTGCTTTTAATCTTGATCATACCACTGCCACAGAGTATGGCTTCATCAGAAAACGGTGACGGTAGTGAGAAGGTGGGGTGTCCCGGCGGGTGCTGCCTGGGGCCACGTGTCTTCCCTGTTTTCCTTAACTTCGGGTGGCCACAGCAGCCCCCTTTGCCCTCGTACAGATGGACATAGAGGTAATTCTCAAACCCGTGGAGAGTGCCGTTCCCAGCCAAACACACGGGATATTTCCTACTGAATGACTGTAACCTACTGCAGAACAAATGCCTGAGAGAAAAGCGTCAGGAAAGACGTCTTTTTTCATGTTCTTTACCAGATATTGTTGTAGCAATGATGGCTTTCAGGGAACTGGAGATGGCTCTGCCGGAGGCGGTAATGGCCCTTCCGAGCTGTTGATTCCCTCCACCTTGTGCCGTTTCACCATATTTGATAAAGACATCTCTGTTCTCTGAAAGCCATCGGTGATTCGGTGATAATACAAAAATCACATTGGATTCCAAGTGCTTTCTCTGGCATCCTGTGTTTAAAATGGGATGTCCCAGTGCTGTACAGAGTGAGATGATTTTTTTTACAAAGATGCAATGTAAAGCACACTTCAAAATACCTTGTTTTCATGAGAACCTGTTTATATCTGTGAACTTTAAACCAAAGTGCCACGTAAATTATTGGACACTATCTGTATATGGCTGAAATTTCTGGGGCTTGTTTGACTCGATTTGCCTGAGAAAGCGTCTCCATTTTGGACCCAGTCTCAAGGCAGTTTCCCCTTGACTCCAGCGGGCATTGTACCAAAACTTAGTGCGCTCTACAGCAGGCAAACGAGAAAACAAAGTATTGCCATGACTTTCTCCAAAAGTCTGAGTGCTGGGATAATTTGGAGATGCTCACAAGGTCTCCCCGAATGCACCTGCACAGATGCTATGTGCAGATAAGTGATGTCAGGCAAGAAACCAGGAACATAAGAAAGCGAAAATATTAGTTAGTTCCCAAGTAAGTTTTGTCAAAGCATTAGAAATGTCTACACAGCCTATCTAGCTCTACCTTGGAGAGCCAGCTAAAGCGTATCTTCCTTCCCATCTTCCTCTAAAACTCTAAAGGAGAAACAAATAAAATTTTTGTAACCTTATATAGCCACTGCCATAACCCTATGTATCAGCCAGCATCCTTTATCTCTCACCGGCTGCAAATCTCGCATTTTCATTGCCCTGAATCACCAGATGCATTCATCAAACATGACAAACGCCTCCAAAACACTAAATCACACCACTCGATTTCAATGGGCTACATAATCATTGTCATGCCGACAACAAATCTGAAAATATCTGTGTTCCAGACTCAAATACCTACAGCTCCTACCAGAGCTGAGAAACTGCAGGGGAAAAACTGAATCCTCAATTAAGTTTAAGAGGTTTTCAGTCCCTCAAAAATTTGATAAACTCATGAGGCTTTCTGATTTATTTTTAGAAAAAAAGTATTTTTTTTTCTACCCACAGGAATGATTCATGGAGTAAGAGATGTTTTCCAAGGTTATACCTTAGCAAGTACAAAAACGTAGAAGGGAAAAACTATTTACTGCTCTCCTGGGGAGCTGCCAGTTCCGTGGCCCTGCCCATGCCTTGCTCCCTGACGCTCCTGTATCCCAGAGGACCCCCACCTGCCCGAGGATGGCATCGTAAGGGGTCGGCAATGCCTTTGCAGCTTCCAGGGGCAGAGAAATGCAGCCCAGCACCCTCCTCCTCGCTCTGTTTGGCAGGACCCTGCACCCAAACGGCAATGGCAGGAAAACGCTGAAGTCATCGCAGGTCAAACTTTTTTAAAAAAAAGGAGAAGTTGGGCTACGGATGCATGAGCAAGTTGCCCTTAGGATCCCATATATCAACTGACCCGTGAGAACCATGTCCTTTCTGCAGTGAAAGCCCGGCAATGCAAGGTAACGTGATAACCTTAATTAACGAGATTTTCATTCTCTTTCTTTGGAGTTGGTCGGGGCTAGCGAAGCGGTACTACCTCAGATAACCTTGTCTTACCCAGGAGCACGCACAGGCAGATTGCAGCCCACTCTACAGTGAACTCTTTTTACTTCCACGAAGCCGGTACTCCACGGTCAGAGTTTAAACAGACGTTTTAAAACGGGTTCAGTAGAAGATGCATGAATGTAAACATTTCATTTGCAATGTTTATACCCCAAATTCAGAAGCCTTGTGTTTGTATGTAGGATTGCAATGTGGACATGTAGGAAGTCTTCGTTTTCAGTCCATACATGAACCTTGATTTTTTAAAAGTATATTTATATACACGTATGTGCTTACACAAAGACGTTGTCTCAAAAGCAAGTATACCGTTTGCTGCTATGCAGTCATACAGCATTTTCTTAGCTCTCTGCTGAGTGCTATTTACTGCATTTTTTTCATTTTAAGTCAGGTCAAAAAGGAGACTTGCTTGGGATTTTTCACTGTGTTTTTCCCACCCAGATCCCACTAAAGCTGAGTGCGTGATTTTGCTGGAAAAAAAGATGCTGATTTTGCAAGAATGCAAAACCTGTGCTGACATCAGTGGGAGTTGTGTATCTGGAATGATTAAAGACCGAAGCCAATGATATGACTGCATGGTATTAGCCTGGGATCTGGGAAATGAGTACTCTTTGCTCTGCAACTCTGTCTTCTTAATAAGGGGCAACTTAAGGTGACCCAAAACCCCAGTCCTGCTGATCATCTGCGCTGTGAACTTCCAGAGCCATCTCCCAGCAGCTGCCCAGTTTGACCTTGAAAGCTGCGATGAACGTCTAGGTCTCCAGTCTGTCCTCACCTCCAAGCCTACGTACCTGGTGGGATGGACCGGACTGTCCGCCGGCAGCAACAACCTCGTCCTCTTCTCCGGGCTCCCAGGTCCTCGCTGCGTCGCTTCTCCTTCCACGGCTCCTCGGGCGAGCTGAGCGCCCAGGGAGACTCCCTGCAAGAAGGGTAAGGAGGATCTATTCGATTGCTATGGCTGTAGATAGCTTCCACTAGAATTTTTTCCCCAACATCATCTGATTTACTCCAGTGATAAATCCAATGTTCTGTATAAACATTTATTTCCTTGACAACCTAGTTTTCCATTAGAAAAATGCCCAAACCTGGGACCTATTATGGCAGCTGACAGGCAAAAATTCAGCTTGTGGAGACTCATGCTGTTTAGCATATATACCCCAACAGCGAGAGAATGGCACGTGTCACAAACCCACAACCACCTTATTATACTGCGAGAGCCACAGGGGATGCACATGGTGATCAGCCCTTTTTCATATTTGGAGTGTTAACAGGGCCAAGATTAAAATATCTGAAAAGTCTTTCAGTGGTAAGGACCCTCAAAGTAATGATTCTTGCAGACTAATTGCCCCCAAACCAATTTTTTAACCCGCTGTTTGATACAGTTTTACCCATCGAGCTAAAGAGAGGCGTCAGAAAGCTAAACCTGTTTCCACGAAAAGCAAAATGATGCGAAAAGCAGCCAGGAGCCCGGCAGGAGAGGATTTTCCCAGCAGAGAACTACAAAAGAACATCTTCGTTTTAGAGGCGAGTTCAGAGGTGAGCACGTAAACCAGCCGGGCTCGGTACCTCCATCGGCACAAAGCCCCGGCGCAGGCTTAGCAAGGCTGTCTGCTGGCACCCGGAACGTCCCGGAGAAGGTTGTTTCAGGTTTCTGTTTTTAGGGCTGAGCTTTGCCTCATTTTGTTACCATCGGACGTGGGGTGCTGAGGGTCTGCGGTCTCCGGTTGTGCCCGGGGAGCCAAAGGACCTCCCCGTAAGCCACGACCTGCAGCTGGAGCTTCAGGCACTCCGGTAGCACGGGCAGGTTATGATTCGCAAACATCCTCAGAGGCTCCCGTGCCGTCAGAAAACAGGGAAAACAGCAGGCTCTCCCCTCTCGTTTGCTGGCCCTGGCTCGGGAGTAGAAGACATGGACCGTGTGTGCGGGGGGGCTGCTCCAGACCTGCCGGAATGCAGTCGCCTCCGTGATGCTTCATCAGCGGTTTCCATATAAAGGGTATTTTGGAAGGAGCAGAAAAATGCTTTGGGCAGTTAAAAATATCAGAAAGGACTTGGGATGGTAGAATGTAAATAAGTGAATGACCAAATCAGCTTCCTCTTCTTGGAAGAGAGCCGTAGCACAGATGCTGGTGGGTATATTGTCTTTGGCATGGCTCCGTCCTGTTCCCCCCTCAGCTGCCTGTACCTCCTGCTCTGCCGTGACACTGCTAGGCACCCTGCGTCGCCACACTCGATTTGTCCAAATAATGGTCTTTCGAAGAATAATGCCCCTTTCCGCAAGGTTGAGAAATGGCTGAATCAGTGAAAGCAGCGCTTGGAAGTTTTCCTGGGAGGTTACTGTCTCAAGTGCTGGTCAGGACCTCATCCTGCTCAGCCCGTTAGAGATGCTGACACTGCAAACCCCGCTGGTGAGGTTCCAGGCTGTAGTCTTTCCCGTTAAAAACACCACAAATAACCTCCCTTGCTACAGAATGAAATATGAACCTGGGGTTTTTTTTCTGATTTCCACCAGTGAACCCGTTAACGTCTGGATGCAAAGCTGCTTTCCATATCGGCGGGCATCCAACCCGGATGCAATTTTCAAGTGAAATTGTCATTAATGTGATAGTGCATGTGAAAGGCAGGTTTGTGTAGCTGTGGTTAACGAGACTGCTTTCACTTAGATGGGCCCAGAGCATTAAATCTGTATTCTGGGTATGTTTGGTCCAGAGTAGATGTGCTGTAGTCCATGTCAGGTGCTGCAAATGCAAACCTATGCTATTTTCATTAAAATCAAATCGAGATCTTAACAAAGCAGCTATATTTTTGGCACCTAACTTGTTCTGTTAAAAAATTATTTATTTTTAAAAATTAATAATGCTAATAGTCATCTAATTATGTGAAATGCTCACACTTATTGCTTTGACTTTTTCCATGGGGACGTGTCACTAAAAATAAAAGACTTTACTTTAATACCGGCCAAAGCACGATTCAAACCCAGCCACTGTTGACGTGATACAGCTTTTCCCCTGAGCAAAAGAGTCCGTGTTGCAGGAGCTCCAAGAGCAGTTTTGTTCCTTCAAAGTAAATGATTTTGGAATCAAAACCATTGATCAGCTACTGTCATTTGTCTATTCTTTCTGCAGGTGCCAAATGGACTCTGCTCTTTCTACCTCTACAAAGATGCCCGATCTGAGCATTCACCGAACATCCAGTTTGGCTTGACGCTTTGCGCTTAGCGATACGTAAGAGGTTGAGAAATGCTGAGAAATCGGGTATTAAGTGTAGGACACTGCATCCATCCAGTTAGGGGCACTGGACAAACTAAGTCCACTTGGTGTTTAACCTCGTTGAATCCTTCGGGCTGGTGTAGACCTTGCAGAGCTGTACCTGGGTGGGCTTTTCACCCAAACCACCCGCGTGCCAGCAGCAGCGATGGATTTGGCACCCAGTGTGTGGTACCGATGGATAAACCAGCTTTTTCAGACATCAGCACCGGCGCCTGGCATTTGCACAGCAGATCTCTCCAGAATCGCCTTCACACGGTATTGGGGGGCTTTTGATCTCTTTGGGTACTGCGAGGAGTGGAACTGTGTGAGAACAAAATGTAACACAGATAAACGACGACATGAGAGAGGTGAAGGTGGTATGGGTTAAGGAGGCAGGATTTGGAGTGGGAGAAAAAAAAAAATTTCAATTTTTCCAATGCAGCTCGCCAGTCCCCTGTGTGCGGACTAATTTTAGAGATAATTGTTACATGATTTCCTGAATATAATCTATTGTTATCTGTGCCCTGCAAAATAAAGCCGTGTCTAATTCTGGATAACCACAGGGGTGATTTCACAGTTACACTGAAATGAGACTAAGGACTTGTTAACGATCTTTAAAGATCACATCATTTAATTCCGTGCCGTTGGTAGTTAAACCAAACTAGTCACTAAGGGGTACGGGCTCCTTCCAGCGCGGGCAGCGGCCCCTCTGAATTCCAGCGGCAGGGAGAGAGGAAGATGCTGGTCACACATCCCACCTCGCTGTGCCGCTGTCAGCCCAGCGTTTGAGACCAGGCGCCGGGGGCGTTTGCCATTTCGCTGGGTTAACTGGTCCGCAACCTGGAGCGCAGGGTCCTGCCGCTGCGCGCCAAGAGCCTCTGCCTCCGAAACGGCGAATGCGCGACGAGTTCCGACGCGGGTGGAAATTACCAGAAAACGCTCACGCTGCAGCGGGGCGGTTAGGAACGACGGGAGCTGCTGGGCACTTGGTGGGCTGGAGGTAAGAAAAAAAAAAAAAACCCACTGTGGAAAAGTACCAACAACTCGGGAGGTGGTGCTGCTGTTTTTCCTGCTTTCCAGTGTTTTCCTGGCTTCAGGTGTGATTCTCCACTTTAATGAAACTTTCAGGTTTAGCTTATGGGGGAGACAACTCGCCTTAAGGAGCGAACGATGGAGTCACATTTATCTGTGGTTTGCAGTAGAAAAGAAGAAGGGAGCAATCAGTTCTCCTCTCCAAAAACAGGTCCCAGGAGCTCGTTAGATGGAAATAATGTGATGAAGAGCTAAAGTTCACCCAACAAAATAAGGTAAATTATTTTCAGCTTACTAGAAATGATTAATGGATTTCGATAAAGTTCGTCAAATAGTTGTGAACAAAAAGGAAAGAAGATGATCAGAAAAAAACAACAACTTTGAGAGACGTTTCTGACTTTTGTGTTCAAAATGGGGCTTTCATTTCATGGTTAGCTAAAAAATGCCATCTTTGAGGTTTTAAAGGACTGTAAAACCTAACCAGGCTGGACAAAAGCTACTAAGTCACCTTGAAATAAGTTTTTCAAATGTTTAGTCAATTAAACTTTTTTTTTGGGGGGGGGGGGGTGTCAACCACCAAATATATTTTAATACCTTTTTCTTTTACTTGCTTTGGCTACAAAGTGAAAAAAAAAAAAAATTTCTTGTGATTTCGCAGAGACCATCGAACTGTTCCCACCTGCACCAGCAGTTCAGAATTTACCACCACCTTAACTAGCTGTATGGTGTTTAGATATAATAAAAAGGTAAAACTCTCTTATGAGCTTTTTTTTTCAATCCTGCTCCCTTTTTTTTGAAGCCTAGGAGGAACATAAAATGCAATTCTCAGCAGAAGGATGGTAATTGGGAGAAAATGTAATAGATGGTCCACATTTCTCTTTGAAGTTCCCATTGATCAGTGTTGCCGAGACTATTTTTCTACTCCTTGAGTCAGAAACATGAAGGAATTGTCACTTTTTATTCTTTGGTTGTATGTGGTTCACCTCCTAAGAAAATAGCCTTTGGACTCCTGAGAAGCATTTATTCAGGTTTTTCTTGCAAGATGGTGTAAAATGGGAAAGAATCAGGACCCCAGTTGTAGTATTTTCTTGAATACAAATTTTCCTGAGGTTAACCAAAAGAGTAGTGGTTTTATGATTTCTTTTTTATGTCTGAATTTTGTGTGAGAAAACTACATCTAATACCTTCTACTCAAAGAACGTGCTTTCAGCCACTCGAGCATTAATTAGGAGACGATTACGCCACCTCCTCTCCACTGGAGAGGCAGCTTGTGTTGAAAACCCAAACTTTTCACAAAGAGGGAAAAACCATCTGTCCAAACGATGCTTAAGAAAGAGATTTTCTTTTTTTATTTTTTTTAATGCTCACATTAGTTGAATCAACATGTAATAACTTGTTTTCATAATGAAGCCAGTTAGTAGGACACGTTTTCATGCCCCTAATTGCCACAGCTATGATGGCAAACCTGCTGAAGTAGCTCTGGCCACGGCTGTTAGGAAGGTGAGGGAGTTCCAGCAGATGCTTAACCAGCACTGGGACCACGGACACAGAAACCTCTCCGGAACCGTACATGTGCAGAAAAAATGTCCTGGTGTTTAAGGTGCCACTTGTACTGAGAAAACAGTTTCTCTGCATGGTCAAGCACTGCCAGGTCTTGATCTCTTCGTGCTTCAGTATCTCAACTGAAAAACAACCTTCCTGGGCAGGAGTTTCCAAAGAGAATATATTTAAGACTTTGAGGATCTTGTGTACGCCAGTGCTGGGGCCATGGAAGTACCTGATGTGGGGAACCCTGGTCACAGAGAGGGCTGCTGGCTTGGGAAAAACTTCTGATGGCCAGAAACAAGGCTGGATCTATGATACAGAAGTTTTCCTATTCTACTGCCCTTCCCTTGTCTCAAACAGAGCAAAATGGGCTCCCCACGCCTACTGCTCAAAGGTGAAAACACCCCAAACCGGGAGGTGTGTACTCAGGTTCCTGACTACATTTTAATAAGAAAAAGAGGGAAAAATTATGAGTGAGGAAATTTTTTATGGTGATCTAGAATTCAGAATAAGAGTAATTAATAAATAGTGAGTAGAGTTGTGAAGAAAATGAATTTTTCAAGGACTCCGAAAAACATATTTAGCGCTGCAGTCTGGAACCCGCAGGCAGAGTAACTGCAAACATCGTGTATCTGCCTACATTAGATTTACCCGAAGTTTGTTAACTAGCTACTTCTAAAATACCCTTTGCAGCTGATGTGATGCTAATGAAGCGGTTTGCATCTCCCACCCCTAGAAGTTCTGGGTGGCGTACAAGAACCCTCCCCGCGCAGGGGAGAGCAGCGACGGGCCGGGGGGAGCCCGCGCAGAGCTGCTGGGGTGCTGCTCTCTGGAAGGAGTGATGCTTTCCAGTTTTGTCCTGGCTTGAAGAAAAAGAAGGAAAACGGTGATTTCCTATGTGATGACTTCTACCAAACGGTCTTCAAGTAGCAGGGGTTTTTTTTAAGACTCACATATTTGTAATGTGTTGCCCTGTTGCTGCCCTGCTACTTACCCCTACGTTTGTATTTTCTTTGTGCCAAGCGCACTGGTTCCCGCTCAGGGACTGACTAATAATTCTTCATAACAGCCTTTTGGGTGCTTTTGGCATCTATTTTTTGCCCAGAAATCTCCTCCTCTTCTCCATTTAGGAATACTATAAAATCTTTCTCCGTGGTCAGACACTTCAGGACAAGCTGTGGTCATTGCGTAAGCGCAGAGCACAATCCAGATGGAAATGGAAACGAAAACAATTAAATATGCATGACAAGCAGGTATTTAGATGAGCCTAGATTTCTTAATGGTTCATTTCAACCTTTGAACTAAATTAAATGTTGCTTTCATCTATTTTTAAAGAAATGTCTATTTTCAGTTTGTAGATGCCCTGCTCCATCTGTTCTTTAGATGGTTTTTACTTAAACTTAAATATAGCACCCATTGGTTGTGTTTGTACAAAGCACGTATGCTTTTTATGCCACCGTAGATGAAGGTTCACACAAACCTATCAGCAAATGCATGGCCCTAAAGGTAGATTGACAAAAAATTACCTCCAGGTTTCTTTTGAATGTCGAGCCCTCTGTACTTGGTGGTGATTGATATTAATTACGTGGTGCTGGCACATTTTGCACCGTTGCACTCACAGGGTGGATTTTCGGACCTGCTTCTTCCAGTGCCCCTCTGCGGCGTCGCACGCGGAGGCTGTAAGTGCCGCTTGTACCAAAACCAGCAGAGCTTCTCGGGGCAATCCAAGGACCCGGCGTATATTTGGCATATACGTGGCTGAGCAGCCGCGATGGGAGCCGGTCACGGGGCTCTCGGCAGTCGCGCCCCTTGGAGCAGCTCTTGGGAGTCTCGGTCTCACTCGGGCTGTCTGAAAATCAGGGACTGGGAAACCAAAAACCTGACTTTGTTTCTGGCCCTGTGCTGATGACAGGGAATCTAAATTCTCAGACATGGCACGGAAAAATCAGGGGAAAACTGATCAAGGTTGAGCGTAGAGAAAGCACAGTTGGATCTTGCAGTCAGGAAAGAGAGGGAGAGGGATATTATATTTCTCTGAGCTTTCAGGTTGCCTTGCTGTCTCCGAGCAAGATGACAGCGGGTCTCTTGTAAATATTTAAAGACAGAGTCTGACCCACCCCGTGCGGTGCTGCGCTGCATAAAGGTAAAGACTGGCAGCAATCTTCCAATATTTAAATATGTCGATTCTGAAAATGTAGCTAAAACGGCTACTCCTGCCATGGAGGCATTGGGGGGTTTTAATCAGTATGTGACAGTCTACTGCCATATAACATCTGTGTGTTATTTCTGGGGTGCTGGTTAACTTCATTAGTGGAAATGGTTCAGACAAAAACGTGGCAGGGTTTTCCCAGGGATGACAAGGTGCTGTCAGCAGAGGCCAGCGTATCGCTAACATCTATTTGTTTGTCTTTATTTTTTTCATTCTTTTGAAGCTCGCTGCGTAGCGGCAAAGGCATAACTGCTATTCTGGCCGTGGTGGATAGTGACATTAAGTATTACTTTCTGGCTGGAATAGTCCCTCTGAACTGAAGAATCTGTAAGGTGGTTTTTCCCCGTTACTTTGCAGAAATAGGAAGGCAGCTTCCTATACGTTTTCGCAGAGGATGGCATCACTTCCACCGTGCTGGGCAGCAAGGCTCAAGGTGCTGGGAGAAAATGCGACAGGCATTTCTTTCTCACCTCCCTGGGCCTGTGCTCACTGCCAGTGTGCAGGGCTGACGGTGAGCTTGCCTTTTCTTTTGCTCCCAGCAGTGGGAAATCAGTGCTTTTTGACGCAATCCCAGTACATCGCTCTGTATTTCCTGCGCAGGGACACAAATACGCTTCTGAACTTGCATTCCTCCTTTTCCACCATCTCTCCTCGTGCCGGCCACGGACCCAGACCCGCGGGAGAAGGAAGCCCTTTGCTCCTGTTGCAGGAGTGGGATTTCCACAGCTGCAAAGTTGCGTTTCCAAGGCGGCTCCGTATGTATTTTATTTTACCTGATCTGACTCTTATTACAGTTTTTTTTTTTGGTTTCTGAGAGTTCTTCACTCAAACCAGTCACCGGTAGGGGTTTAAATGATAGGAAACAAACTGAGCGGCTGGCCGGAGGAATGGGATCTCCTGACCAACCTTGCTTTGCACGTCCTCCGATACCGGCACGTGGAGCTGCGTGAGAGCCATGGAAACCGCAGCACTGCTTCCAGTCCTGTTGCAGGGGAATGGTGGAGGCAGGTTTCCCCGGCAATCACTGCTGGCAGAAAGACCACGCGCCTGTCGTACGCTTGCAAGGACGCGGGCTGCGTGACGAGGGCTGGGTTTGGTCCTCCTTGGCATTCCCGGTTCCCCTTGGCATTCCCGGTCCTCCTTGGCATTCCTGGTTCCCCTTGGCATTCCCGGTCCTCCTCTGCGAGCCTCGGGCTGGGGAAGCAGGGGGGTGGGAAGTGGGAAGACAGCGTGAGCCTGCGGACGGTGGGCTAGCAAGGGAGGCAGAACAGGGAGTGTGGGGAAGTACGAAGGGAAATAAAAAGAACAGAAAACGAGAAGAAAAAAATGGGAGAAGAAAACCCTGTAAAATGTAGCACGTGAAGAAGAGCAAGATATTTGCGTAGTCTTCACTCTTTAGGGTAGCTCGGGCGGATCTATATCAGGGTTTTGTCTCCGTTTGATCTAACAGGAATTGGCGTTTGAATTCGGGTTGAATGGTTTCAGCCCCTTGCGGGTGGGATGGCTCCTGCCCGCAGCAACCCCCCCAGCTGCTGCGGCACAGGGCAGCCGGAGGAAAAAACTCCTGCCGTAAAACCCGGTCTGGGAGACGTACGTACACTTGTAGTTTACCACGAGTACGTATTGATTAGGGCAACGATGTCATTTTGTTTTGTGCTGAACAATCCAGCATTTGGAATTGAGACCTGTCAGGAGCCAAATGACTTAGCGGAGCAAATTGAAAAGAACAGGGCTATAAATTGCAGGGGAATTCACTTCGCGGTTAACACTGGGACGTGCTGCGAGAAAGAGGACTGCCCTGTACACAAACTGCCCTGCCATGCAAATCCCAATCAATGTGCTGACAAAGTGTCCTGCTGAACCCTGGTGTCTCACTCAATATTTCTTAAAATAGACATAATTTAGGAGGCATGGGAAGGCATACATTTTCACCTTAAGTGATGCACAGATGGGAGGTACTGTGGAATTAATAAGGAGTGTATAGATGAGCTTTGTAGCAGCCTTACTGCATTTATTTCATATATATACTGCAAAACCATTTTAAAATGGCTGTAACTGAAAAGGGACCTACTTGATATGTACAACACCATTTCCCTTCTCCGGTATCTATTCTGAAAAGTCAGTACAATATTTTTCCCCAAGTAGAAATCCAGGAATTGCCAGCAAACTAGGTCAACACATTCATGCAGGAAACTAGTAACCCCCCCTCCCAGCAAGTTCGCCTCACCGTGCCGGTTACAAACCCGGTGCCGCGGTCAGTCACCGCGCGGCGTCTCCGCTCTGCCCCGGGCTCCCCTGGCTTTTCGGGAGCCCCACGTCTCTTCGTGCACTTCAGTGCCGCCCCCCAAATTCTGCCCGATGGTCTTACTCAGCAGCTCAGGCATCTGGGGCCGGATCGTCGCCCCCTCCAACTCTCCACGCGGCGATCTCTGCAGTTTGCTTAAGCAAAAGCTGGTGGTTGGAGAGAGGCTAAGGTTTCAAAAGGCAATGGCCGAAGCATTTTCATGTCTTATATCTTTGCTGTTTAGTCTTGGGCAATTAGAAAAATCAGGGAAAATGAGCGAACGCTCACAGAGGTATTTGATGTGCAAAAGGAACTTAGAGAGTATTTGGAACGGTACCGATACCGTTTGGGCTGATGGTTGTTAAAAGCGATTCTGAGCAAGGAGGAGGGGATATTGCAAAGATAAAGCAGGGTGGCTTTGGATACTCTTCGTTAGCTCAGCCGTTCAGCATGGCAGCCAGCTTTTACAAAATTCCTGCCTGACAGCAAGCCAAACATTGATGAAGCAGCTTCGCAGTATCATTAAATTTACAATACTAATGGGAGTGAGGGCAAAGGAAGGAACACAGTTACCAGCTTTGTAGGGGGGGACTTTCAAATGCAGTAGATAACAATTTCAAGAATTATTTAGAGCCCTGTAAAACCTTCTTATCCCAGATTACGCTTCCTTAAATTACAGATTATCTTTTTTACCAGGGTGACCGTGTCACGTTTCAATCCAAGGGCAATTTGTCCTCTACGTGGAGGGGACCCATGAGTAGTCTGAAGCCGTAATTCGCCCTTTTGGTCAGCGCAGGAAGGAGCCGGCTCTGCTGGAGCGGGATTCATGCTCACCGTGCTCATCGGCACTCCCCAGCCCGCTGCCATGTGTACTGGGAATTCGGGGGAGGTTTGGAGGTGGGGGTGAAAAACATGAAATGTAAGGAGAAATTTGGACTGACGCTTGACAACTTTCTGTTTTGTAAATTCTAGAGGAATTTGAATTGCATGATATGCTTTTACTTGCAAATGTTTCAGATTTGTTATTTTTCCCTTTTCTACATATTTTAAGCTTATAGCATTGTATAATCTTTTTCTTTTTTTCTCTATCCTTGCAGAGGAATGAGCAGATAGCAAATAGCAGTCTACTTCTGACTGAAGACAAAACAACCCACAAGATGTTCATAGTTTTAATTTCCAGTTGTGCAAGAGCTGATGCTTCTGGAAAGGTGTGATCTTTAAACCTGTAGTAAACTCAGATGTCTCTCAGCAGAGCTCTGTGGGAGCTCCGTGTTTGTTAGAGGAGCAAAGTACTGGAGCTACAAGATTGTTTTGAAATACAGTACTTTGTGGAAGAGCAACTGGAGAAAAATAAGCAGGTGTTAAACTGAAAGGACTGCAAATGCAATTCAGTCCTGGGCTGGTTTATGACAAGAAAGGGCAGGAGAAGTTGAACGTTTAAGGAGGGCTGGAAGGGAATATTAGACAACAGTAGGAGATGTTTAGATAAACAATAAACAACCTGCTGAGCACAAGGATTAAGAGATCAGTGGGAGAGAGATGTAAGAAGAAATGAAGGGGAAAAAGAAGATTGTAATAAAATGCTGAGAGGCTCTGGTCCTCAACTTGTGCAAACTGGATTAACTTCCTTGCAGTCAGGGATCACCAGCTCCCGGGACTGTCCCCAGCTCCCAGGGCAGGTAACGTGCTGGTGGCCAGCAAGGAGTTTCTCCAAACTGGTGGTAGAAAACACAAGTAAAATTGAAACTTGTAAATGTTATGGTGGGGAGGAAAAGAGAAGGAAACAGGAATTTTTTTCTTAATGCCAGCTGGTGCCTCCTCTTTCATGGAAGAGGAGGAGGAGGAGGAAGAGGAGGAGGTGAAGGAGGAGGAGGTGAAAGAGGAGGAGGATGTTGGCTCTTCCATGGGAGAGGAGGATGGAAAGTTGTTGCTGAGCACCGCCACTTTGCATCCAGCCCGCTACGCGACGCATCGCAAGCAGTGGCAGAGCAGTTATTATACGGGGACACTTCCCTGTTATTTTCTTTCTTTCCTTTTTTTTTTTTTTTCCCCCCTCCCTTTTCTGGAAATACTCCTAGGGTACTGAAAATAAACAACATCTCTTTCATTACCATTTACCAAACGCCGCTTCCCATTTTCGGAAGCCTCTGCCCACCTCGGGAGCCAGGAGACCCGGAGATGCCACCTGCACCATCTGGTGGCTGCCTCGCTTTTGCACTTCGGGCTCTTTGCAATCACGTTAAAAAGCATTTCAGCAGGAAAAGCAACATTTCCACCTTCTTCCCCTGATTTAAGCTTTCCTGTTAATGGCATGCGTTTTCCTTTCCGCTGCGTGCAGCATAAATCCAGCTTTAGCCTTGTGCGTTGTTCATTGGGCTCTGTGGGCTCTTGTGGAGTTATTCCACTGTTGCTGAGAGAATTTGGATCCCTTCCTATTATTTGTCTTTATTCTAGGGAATAAACACGCCGGCATTTTCTGCAGATGTGCCTCCTCTACCGAAAAAATCCCCCACAGCACCAGAAAAGAGTGCAGGCACAAAAGATGGAGGTGGAAACATATTCTGAAAATGCCACGCTGGCTTTTCTGAAATGATGGTGTTGACATTTTGCATTTACATTATCAAAACCATTGCGTGGGTCCTTCGGGGAGCAATGCCGTACGCTGGGGGGGTTGCTGGGGGTGCCCGGCGGGGCTCCCCGGCTCCTCAGCTGCCAGGCAGTTGCCGTTGTTGATCTTCTTTGTCCAGGAAATTCCTCCCAGTTGCCACCCTCGCTCCCCTCTTGTGTTTTATTTAGAAAAATTCAATTGCTATTCCAGTGTCCTACGATGAATGTGATCCGGTCGCCATATTTAACATACCCTCGGATAACATTTAAATATGTAATGGCAAACCAAGCTGTGATAAACCTCTCACAATGAGTTGAGAGCAAGCTCATTTACGAAAGTACTTCAGTAGGAATTAAAATAAAATTTCCATTTTCCACAGTTACATTCTGATTCTAGTTGTCATTAACTTACTCAAAATCCCATTTGGGATTTCAAACTTTAGTAAATCATTGTGTCTTCCAATTAACTTTCATACTCCAGACAACATAATGTGACTAATTTCATTCAACTCTGTTGTTTAATAAACATCTAAACAATTCTTTATTTCTAAGGCACAAAGAAATGTGCAGTTATATTATATCGTGCACGCAGTAACGGGCAAAAGGAAAATTACTGGGGAGAATTTCATCTTGGTTCTTTGGTTTATCGGCTTCGGAGAAGCGATGCTCTGTGCACGACGGGCACAGCCAGGGAATTAGCCGGCCCTCCCTATCCCACACGCGGCGTTATTTGCCAGGAGAAAGTACTGCGCTCTCGTACCAAGCCTCGGGATTTTTGGCTGCCTAAGCAAAGGCACTGCAGGGGTCACTTGGATGCTTAGCAGCCCGGAGGGTGCCGCCGATGTAGCGGTGACTATAAGCCGTGATTATTTCCATCAAAGAGAGAAGTTAGGGGAGCTGGGACACTGGAAGAGCAGTCGGGGAGGGGCTGGCGGACTCACACTCTTCTGGGATCAGCCGGGTGCATGCACAGCGGGCCAAGCTAAATCTAAGTGGTAAGACCTGTTAAAGTGATGTGAGCTGAGCAATACTATTTCAATAACAGAACTATGATGTTAAATTATTCGGTATTTAAAATTTGAGAGAACACGACTGCCAGGGCACAGTTCTGATCCCAGTGTCCTAGCAGATGCTGCTGCAGCACAGCCGCAGGCAGGCACGGAGAAGGGCAGCGTATCTGAACAGAGGTTTTCTCACGGATGCTTTCTCGTTCCAGCTGGCAGGTTTTTAAAACTGGTAGGTTTTACAAGGGGGTCGGCACACGTGTGAATTTTCCTGCTGGTGTAATTGCAGAGGGCTCTGTGTGCTCACGGGGGGACGTGGTCCCACGCGGCCGCTGTGCATCTGCGGCAGAGTGCTGAGTGCTGGTAGATGACCTGTGAAAAAAATTATTAGCACTGAAGAAATGTCATTCATCCTGATTTTTCATTTTGAGTATTCTCTCCAGAAGAGTTTGAGCAGATGTCTAATCAGGGAGGAGGAAGACTGCTGTGTAACTTATCAAACTGATCACACGTAAGTCTGAAATTTCAGCATCTGTGGCCTTCCCAGTGAGTGAGGAGAGCTTTTGAGATGAAATGTGCTAAATCCATTCCAGTAACTGGTGTTTTTGAGGAACATGATCTCCTCAAAGGATTCCTGGAGCAGAGAAGAAAAAAGACTCCATCCCTTGACCACTTTGCTAACAACTGACCTAGAGCCAGGCTGTGGCGTGCGGACCCCGATCTTCGAGATGGAGGATTTCCGTGGCTGGCATCAGTCTGAACGCACTGTGAAAAACCTTCTGGTCCATTTTATGCCTAACAGCAAAAATGTACATATGTTCATAAACTAAGGAACTACAATACTGCCCAAATTATGGGAAGACATCTACAGAGGCAGTGCCGTAGCGGAACGCAAGCGGGCCATATTGGAAAAAATAAGGAGTTTATTTAGTGTTAAATGCATTGATGTTTTTCTCAAGTGTGTTTGCAGAGCCACTAAAAGCCATGTGTAATCTCTGCTCCGTTTGCAATCTGATATGCATTATGCTTCTTCCGCAAGGAGCAAGCGCAGTTAATGGCACCGGATGGCTCTGTCTCCGCTGGCAGGGAGGCTGGACAAGGTCTCCTTCTCCGGGGGACTCTGGAGACGTCTCTGACACCTAAACACAGGGCTAAATGCTGTTGCATGGGTGTGTGTACCAAACTTGCATGCCAGCATTTGTGACCGAACGAAAACTTCCCTGAATTAGTAATGACATTTTTATCTTTAAGAGACTCGAGCTCAGGCATCATTTGAAAAAATGAATCATGATTTTAGGTGATTTCTTTCTGCATGGATGCTCAGAACTACCTGAAAATTGTCTGTTAAAGCTGCTTCCACTTCTGTCTCTAACGGAGGTCTCACACTCACTAAACTGTTCGGCAAACACTGGCTGTAGCGCCTCCTCGTTGTATTCCATATTTGCATTTCCTTGGATATACAAAGAAAAAGCAAATCAGCAATGAACAGCACAGTTAGAGCGGGAATAACCAAACTGGGATAGAGAACTAACTGCTGGTCTGGAGGTGATACAGCCGGGCCCTTTGCAGCAGAGCATCCCGGGGAGCCCGGTGCCGCTCGGGCACTGCGGATGCTGCCGGAGGAGCAGGGTGGCTGGGGCCGGTCCCCGACCCGTTCCCTGCCGGGTCTCTCCTGGGGATGCACTGGTGGGAACAAGCGGTCCAGCTCAGCACGGCTCAGGTGCGAGGTGCTGTGGGAGTTTTCTTTTTTGCCCTTTTCATTTATTTCATCAGAAGGACGTAAGCCAAGGGCGAGCTGTGCCTCTGCCGCGCCGGCCGCGGTGCCGAACCTGCCGGAGGACCGATGAAACCCAGGGGAACGGAGGGCTGAAGTAGGACTTTGGTGCTTAAATGGTTCTGAGGAGCTGGGCCCTGGCCCTGCAAAAAAAACCCCACATGGACAGCCCACTCATGCTGGCCCATTTGTTTGAATGAGACTGCTCCGAAAATAAAGACAGTTCCATAAATAAGTGATTATAGGAGTGAGCCAAAAACGGTCACTGAGGATTAGGTGTAAGTCATGGGATCAAAAGAAGACCTTGGTTATATTGGAGACAAGGGAAAAAAGTCTATTCTTCTTTGCTGGATCGCCTTCATTATATAAAGAGGTCTTGGAAAATGTGAGTTAACCCAGTTAGGCCCTATTATGCTGTTCAAGGGATGTAAGGATGTGAGGTAGAAGGAGCGCTATAATTGCACTGCTCTTTCTATACTATTTTTTGTGTTCGGTAGCGTATCTTGAAGGTATTTCTGTACATATGCTTGAAACACATAGAAGTCAGCTCCGGGGACTTGCTGAGGGTGTGCAAAGCTTTTCTCTGCGTTGGCAGTTTGGACCTCAGCGAGGTTTCTAGTGGTAGAAGGGCCGGATGGTTTTATATGGGTTGGGAACCTGATATTAGAGTCAGGTCCATACAACCACCGTACGAAGGTGCCTCAGGCCCAGCTGCTTCTTTAACCCGTCAGGGACTTTAACCCGTCGTCGTTAAAGGGGTGCGCGGTGCTTCAAAGTCGTCGCTCTCTGATGAACTAGGTGCGGCAGGTGAACTTGCATCGGGACCCGCTGCTGAAAGTATCACCAAAAATTAGGGATGTCCCCAAGCGACTCTTTGCCACTTCGCCCTTTTCTCTCGGCCGCAGGGCTGAGGTGCAGGGGGAAGCGCCGCGGGGCCGCGGGCTCGTCTGTAGCGGCGGGGCTGCGTAGCGCGTTCAACCGCTCCTGCGGAACCAAAACCAAATGTCACCTAAGGCCAAAAATCTGTCTGCTGCACGACAACGCAGGATCTAGTACGATGGTGCCCATGCCTTCCTTTGGCTGGAGCTGGTAAACATTAGTGTCATCCTAAATATAGGGAAAGTAAAGATGTAAATGGACCTGTCAGGTAACCTTCGCTTCAGTAAACTAGGAATGGAAAAGAACAACAAAACAACAACAATAATGGTAATAGTCCCCTTGCTTTAATGGGATCTGAAGAGTTCAGATGTTTGGGTAGGTTTTCTTTCACTACTCATTTAACTTTGATAAATGTCACTCACTGGAGTTTTAGAAAACCAGATTGGGAGCGTGTTAGTGATAGGCAAATAAGAAGCAATAAAAATGACTGTTGAGATACTTGTACAATTATAAGGGAATTTTCAGAACAGACATAGTTGAGTAATTATGAACAGGACCAATGTTCCCACTGAATAAATTTATATTAGATTATTCCCTAATTATAAAGATTATTTAAAAGACAAAAGTTCTAGAATAATATACACTAGAAGATGTATCTATTTCCAAAGTCCCTGAAACCATACGTAAATCTTCGGAGTTATTACTCACCTTTAACATAGTTCTCATCAACTGCAGTATAAGCCTTACAGCTGACACTTCAGATAAGTATATGATATAGTTCAGCCCTAAAACCCTTAACAGAAAATACATCAGGACTTACTGTAAAATTTCATGGAGGATTAGGGAAAATATTAAGTCAATAGTTCTTTAGTTATTAGGGGCTTTTAGGGTAGTCAATACTTCCCAGTCATATTAGTGCCTATGATGATGAAAGATGACATTAATATCCAAGTCTTCTTTTTTTGGTATATTTATGTATATCCTTTCTTTCCTCAGTCCTGCTAGAATCAATAGCAATACAAAGAACATGGTTATTTTTAAAATGCCATCAATATTGATTTGTTTGTTATTGCCAGTTTCAAGTGGAACTTGATTTCAGGAAAAAATTTACTTTTTCAAACAAGAGAATTACCAATCACCCTAAAACTTTGGAGTACCATCTGACTTTGCTTATTTCACATTTAGCAGTGTGCTAATGCAGCAAAAACTGGTTTAGGATTAATAAGTCCTAACAATAGGATTAATTCTAAGAATTCTTTAGAGTTACATGACATTTTATGCCCCCAAAGCATTGCACGATGTTAATTAAATTTAATTGATATCATTCAGTCCTGAACTTATATGCATGCAGTTATTAATGATTTAATTGTTTTGCCAATGGAATAGATTCTTTGTCTTTGATTCTGTTTCAAAAAAATTGAGACAGTCATCCTAGGCACAGTCTTTAGGCTCAGTCCTTTTCATTCAGGAGACTCAGGAATATGGCTGGTCAAATGACAAAATTTCCGATCCTTTGAAACAGCAGTGTTCTCGAATGTGCTTTCTTTTGTCTCCCACTAATAATCTGCTGGCTTTCTTCTGTATTTCTCAGGTAGGAATTTGCTTTAAAATTCCGCCGATAGCTCCGTGTCCGTCTCTGCACATCGAAGACCTCGTTTGCGAGCTGCTCGTTTCCCTGGTTGGGCAGTTCCCCAAACCGCTTATTTACTTGACTGATTGCAACTCACAGTTTCAATGAGTCCAACCACGGCAACAGAAATATTACAAATGTGTCTGTACCTCTTTGCCTGTGATTGCCTTCACTCCAGAAACCAGTCCAAGCAAGTACCCAAGACAGAAACTTCCCATAAAGAAAAAAAAAAAAAAAAAATCCACGTGCCCCGGGAATCTCAGACCGTACCTGCGGGTCCTGTCTCTGGTAAACGCTACCCTAGTGCATTAACAAAAACTAACACTTTCTTTACCTCTTCTCTCGCCCCGACGCGAGGCGTCGAGGCGCGCCGCACCACCAGCACCGCTGCGGCATCGCTCCTCCTGCGCTGCAGACCCCCGCCGGCTCGGCGGGCTCCTGCCGAGCCTGCACCCGTTTATCCGCGCCTTTCCCGCGCCGGGGAGCCCCGGGTCGGATGCCGGTATTCTAGACGAGGTCTGAGGAGTGCCGGCTAAAGGCGGGGAAGCGTTTCCACCGAGCCGTTCTCTCCTCGATACGGCTCAGGACGCGGCTGGCTGACCCCAGCGCATCCTCAGCAGGGCCAGCCCCCGGCCCCAGTTACTGCAGGGGGGTCATTCCTTCCCCGGCGCCAGGCTTCGCCTGAGCTCTTGCCGAGTTCGTAAGTTTAGGGGTCAGTCTGTTCCTCCAGCCTGTTTAGGTCTCTCTGAATTAAAAGCGCATTGACTGGTCTGCCCAGTTTGATGGCACCTGCAGACTTGACAGGAATGTCTCCTCCGGGCTCCTGCGAAAGGTGTTACGTGGCACCAACTTGGGGCTGGGAAGGAAGGCTCGCCCAGCAGCTTCAGAGAGCACAGCTTCGTCAAAGCGCTGTGATAATTGAAATTAATGTCTCCATTGAATGGCATCCTTTAGTTCTTTTGTAATTAACAAAATCATAAACGCTGTCGTCTAATTTAGTCAAGAGTGGCTGTGAGATCTGCAGTGTTTGCTATATAGACGTTACAGACAATACGTGTCAAGGATAACTAACGGCAGGTCTGTTTAACGTAGCAGTTTTCTTGTTTGAACGTGACTTTTGCAAGCTATTGTTTCCAGTGAAGTGCAGGGTTTATTTGCATGCGGTGATTGCTCAGCTTCCAAGCAAGTGCCAAAGAATGAACAATGGATACATTTAACTGATTATGGAATGCAGAAGTGCATTATTTTGCCTAGATTTAAATAACATCGGACTACAATTTTAATCTTGTTTCCAACCCGCTCGTATGTTCTGATGGACTTAGGACCCCAGACTCTTGCAGCTGTTGCCAGCTGGAATTTCCCTTGGAAATTAGCCCCCCCATGCCTTAAGATCAGCAAAGCTGTTGCACATACAATTTGTCCCTTTCTGACCCATTCTAAGGCAGCTGGAAGAAGGTCTCTTACTAACTACAGCCAGGTTTGAAAATGAAGGAAGCTCCTCCTTAAAAATATCCCTGAATCCCCGGCTTTCTATTGGGAAATGTTGCAAAACTACTCCCCCCCCCAAAAAGGGTTGGAAAGAGCAAGAGAGTGGATGCACTATGGAACCACTGAACCATTTATGCTAAAACCAGTTACTCCAGCGGGTCCTAGCACGAGGCGTGAACCACTGGATGCGAAGTAAATCAGCTGCAGTGCGCTTGGAGCGTTTCCAGCATGGAAACCTATGAATTATCATCAACCTCCTAAACCTGTGTTCCCGTCTGCCAGTGTTAAAATCCTATTGTGTCTCTAGATGACTTATGCAGAAAGTACCTTTTTCATATGAACGGTAAACACCTCTGAAATGTAATGGGGAAGGCGTTTCCATTGCAATATTGATTCTCGTTCCTCTAGCTGTCGTGGCCGGTCTGGGCTGAATACAATTAGATGCGATCCATGCACTCAGGGGAAACAAGGCTTCTTTTCTCTAACTAAGCCTTCTTCAAATGCTAAGAAATAGGGCATTAAAAGGGAATTATTCCATTTTGCATTTTATAAAATAGCCAGTCTTCTTCCATCTGAGTGTCAGACCCTAATGATCAAGTCAGTGAAAACATTTCTAGTCTGGCCTCTTCTTATTTCAATCTCTATTTATGTGGGGGAAGAACAAAACATAAAGAAACCACAGAAAACACAGCATTTAGCTGACCTCCCACAATACATCATTTGTATAGCTTTAGCTCCGTCTTTCCAAAAGGCCATTTAGTTTAATAGTCTCTTCCATTTTTCATTTCCTTATGTTACTGGGGCTGGGGGGATGATTTTCAAAAGAACAATGGAATGACATTTTACCTGACTTTGGAAATGAATTCACAGCGGTGGTTTAGCAGTCTTATGCCTTTTGTGCCTTAGATTTGCCTTCCATAATATGGAGTGGGTGGTAAGATACTTCAACAAAACAATCGAAAATTTAAAATGAGAGAATACATACAATTTTCTATCCTGCTACAATTTTCTAAAGCCATTAGTAAATTGTTTATATGTCCGTATTTGTAACAAAAGATTAACTCACTAATTGAATTTTCAAAAATTTAGGCAAAGACAAAATTAATTGGCCTCCATTCTAGTTTGTTTAAGTAAATGTCAACAAAAAATTACATGCACGAAATACATTATTTAAAAAACCACTCTGAAGAAAACATGCCTATCTGTATGATACCTATTTAGACAATTTATATTTAAGGCCTGTAAGAACCTACAATATTAAATCTACATGAAATAGAATGAATGAAACAGGGGCAAAAAAGTGGGTATTTGCCTGGAAATTTGGACTGGAGTTTATTAATCTGTATTCAGTATTGGTTGTTACTGTTCTTATTTGCCGTTGATAATGATAGGTCATTAAATGAAGGTCAGCTCCCTGTGGAAGAGTTTGTTGGCTTCTTCAGGGTCTTAAAACTTGTGAAGCATGAAATCAATGGCAAATTTTGAGGAGGTATTAGCGTTTTAAAATGTAGAGCTTACGGTGATTTGGAACATTGTAGAAGATAACTGTTTTGTGAATGGCTAACAAAATATGATATATTGCTGAAAATCTCCTTAAATACTCAGCCATTGAAGGAAATTCATCCTACGTGGGACTTCAGTAGTAGAACTTCTACTCTGATGAATTTTTCATGCTTGATAGAAAGTGATATTCAACGAATAACATTAATAACCTTACTATTTACAGGTAATTATCCCTATAAATGAGCTGTGATGGTTTGAAAACATCTGCTTCCTTTTGGAATCGGTGTACATCTGCCCTTAAACAAGGTGAAAATTCGGTGTGATAACTCTGCAGACTGAATTGCTGTTTTGTTTCTGCAGTGCTATATTCTCCGCAAATAGATAACAGCTTAAAATGATTACTGCATTTTTATGTACCACTGTGTATATTATTAGAATGTGTTTCCTTAATCTCTCTGCTTTATCTGATATTTTAGTCATTAAGCCAGTCATAGGGTTGATACATAGAAGACTTTTAAAAGAATTGTTTTATACTTTTGCTTATGAAATCCTTCAATGGAGACATCCTTTTAATGGGCTTTGTCATAACTACTTCCTCCTTGGAGTCTCGCACCCGCATTTTATATATCCACCCACACATTCATCCAGACCTCTTGAACTTTCACTAACACACACACAGCCTGCACTCCAAATGAACAAACACAATAAAACTCTCAACTGAGAGCTAATTTGCTGTCAGCTGAATATTCAGGTAGTACCCTGAAACTACTGGTAATCAAATACCTGAAACATCTTGTGCAGAGTGAGAATTTCCGTTTTTCAGAAGGTATATTTTTCTCCCATTCCCAGCGGAGTTTTACACCATCACTTTATCTGAAGTCCTTTAAAGCTGTTAGTCAGTTCGGCATTTCACTAGGATTCTCTCAGGTAGAGGAATCCTTTTAATGTGACAGCTATGCTAGTAAAGAGAAAATACTACTCTCTAAGTAGTTTTGTACGTGAGAGAGGTTATCTGACACAGATTTCCTTATCCGTACAGTCGGCAGCAGGATCCTTTATTTCCTTCCAACAGAGACGAAACTGGCAGCTGGATGGATTTTAAACGTGGGGCAGTAGGGAATCCAACCACCCCTCTGAGGCCGTAACCACCCTCCCGAAGGGACTCAGCTGTACCAGGAGATCGTAGTCACAGGTCCCCACGCTGGGAAAAGCCACGAGAGCAAGACCGGGATGGTCGTCGATCTGCACGACTGCAACCGTGTGACGTGGAGGTGGCGGCTCTGATATCGGACTACAGACTGATAGGAGCTCGGTATAGCTAGGGTGTCCAATACAAGTTGTAGGGCCAGATGCTCGGAGATTTTCCAGCTCTTTCATGTCTCCCACGTTCTTCAAAGCGGCTGAGAAGCAGTTAGAGGGTTTCCTGAGATTTCTTTCAGAGTATGAATGTTCTGAGGCATCACACCAGGAGATGGTAAAGAGCACTTCAAGGCAGATAGAAAGTACAGCAAGTCGCGCCATGCCCAACGTACCCGTACCTGTGGGACCCAGGCTGCTCTAACCTGTGTGAGGGTCAAGGACGATGGAAGTCCTGCAAAAGCAACAGCAAAATGAGAATTGCAAAAGCATGAGAGCATGTCTAGAGTGCCCGTTCCTCTGCTCCCCCATGCAGAAATCCAGCAGAGTTTGGCATTTATGTCCATTATATATAGTATATGTCCACTACATTGTAGCGTATATTTTTTTCTACCGTCTTTGCAGTGCAACCACCTTTGGATTGGAGCGATGCAATACTCAGTACCACTACTAAAATAAACTTAGGGAATGATGTGAACAATATAACTTTCAGCCCGAGAAATGGAGAAAACCTAAGTAAGCAGACAACAAAGAAAGTGTTCTCAGTCGCTACTAAATTTCAGTACTTTGTGATGAAAAAACCTCAGGAAGGTCTTGTTTGAAAGCCTTTGCTGTGTCTCTTTCACTCTTTGTCAATGGGAGCTCTGACTCGGTGATAGGTTTTCACTGCCATCATCTGCTGAGGTTACGTCCCTTCTTCCCCAAGACAAACTGCAGCCATGTGAAGTCAGCAAAAACCTCAGACAGAATCAAGAGTCTTTTCCCCAAGATTAAGGACAATATTGTTGTGAATGTCACCATGTTAATTTTTCTGAGCCTTCCTGAGTGTTCAGTGATTTTTCTGCATGGATAATGGAAGTAGAACGCTCTATATACACAGTGCAATAAAGATAGTACTTTTAACTTAAACTTAGTACTCTGTATTTTACACTGAAGTAAAATTTATTAGCTAGTTACCTCTATCTAAATGTATGTAAAACCATTTACATTATTTTCCATAATATATGGGAACAGTTTAATTGACTCTATTGGTTAATAGATCCACATATAAAACCGACGCTGCTTGCACTGTGAGTAGGGATTGCTGAAGTGAGCTCTACATAAACTCCTCTTCAGGCAGGGCTCGTTAGATCTTCTTTGGCAGTCCTGTCTAGAACCACATATACATTGATCTTTTTGCTAAGACTTGTGCTGACTGATCCAATAAGAACAATGGAGGAAGAAAAAGAATTGTTATAGCTAGCAAGACTCAATGGAGTTACTCTTGTTTTCGCTGGCTAAAGATCTTGCCACCTAATTAACGCAAAGACAA
The DNA here is from genome assembly GCA_035590195.1 of Aviceda cuculoides. Taxonomy (NCBI): domain Eukaryota; kingdom Metazoa; phylum Chordata; class Aves; order Accipitriformes; family Accipitridae; genus Aviceda; species Aviceda cuculoides. The sequence continues at coordinate 22,088,335 of JAVJGG010000037.1, read as the reverse complement.
CCAAAAATTTCGTTATGGAAAAAGCTAAAGGAAAGATCAGGCCCTTATCTCTGATGAATCTTCTTTGCAGCTTACACCATGTGTGGATACATCAGGTCTGACGGACACATCTCAGCGCAGCCCAGGAGCAGCGCAAACCACAGTGGTTTCCTGAGCAAGTTAACGAAGCCCTAACGGAATTTGCTTCTTTCAAGCTCTCAAATCAGTAGGTGGAACTGGAGCTCTGCTCAACACCACTGCTGTTTTTTCCCTCTGGCACTCCTGACAGTCTCTTTAAAGCGCAGTTCCCCACAGCCACAGAAGGGAGCGTTTGGAGCAGCTCAGGATCTGGCTTTAGGGCCCATCTTTAATTTACATCGGCAACTGTAAAGCTGCCTATCGCCGACACTGATTTACAGCTCTATTTGTAAGAGCAGCAGTCGCACAGGAACAGGTCTCGGCCCCTTTTCTCAGAAGGGTACCCTCATCTCTAAGCTGTCTGTAACTCTGGATTTATGCAGAAGCAATACTCCTAAAGGCTACCTAAAGGACACGCGGTCCCTTTGACTTGCTATACCCTTCCAGGCAACGCTACCTAAAATGGAGTTTTCCCTCACTTTCTAGTCTCTTTATTGAACCAAATTTCTGTTTATAGTCACATTTGCTTTCTGTCCCATGCTGGCTGTCACTTGTGTTGAATATGGGTTTTGCACACATGCCAAATAGTTTGTTACTTGGCGAGAGTTCACTGGCAAGAGAATTTGCTTCTACGCATAGTAATAGGCATGTTTGGCTAATAGGCTCTTTGTCTGAAAGCCTTTTGCATATTCAGAGCTGCTCATTTGTCACGCTAGCCTGACCTAGGCAACAAATATTAAAAAAGAGTTGTAAATATGCCCTGTTCTTACTAGAATGCCAACTGAAGCAAGCATTAGCTGTTTCGTGATAAACTAGTCATCTGCTGCTCTAACTTCACAAGCATTGTCCAACCACACTTATTTCTAGAATAGTTCTCCTGTCCATCGCTGTTGGTTTTTTGCTTTTGGAATTGCCTTACTCTGTTGTCTGGGTTCTCTCAGAGCACATTTAATATTGAAATGGACAACTCTGGTGATGTAGTCGTTTTGGGATGGCAAATTTGATAATTTGGTATATGTGAAGCTGGCAGCTTAGGATCTGTTCTGGTTTCACAATTAAAAGAAGGAATTTTTCCCTATTTGCTGGGTGTGTACCAGGGCCTTCTGCACTGAACTTCTGCGCTCACTTGAATGCCATGCTCCGTGCATCAGCGGGCAGGTAATACCTGCATTACCTGGCACGTCTTCCTGATTTGTGCAACGAAGTTGTGACAAAGGGAGTAGTAAGTTCAACTGGTGACTTGAAAAGCCAGGCATTTCCTTGGGCATGGGGAGATGGCAGGTGTCTTTAGTATTGGGACTGCCTGGTTGTTGGTATGAAAATGGCTTCACATATTTTTTGTAACTGGCTTTTTTCATGTCTAAAGTATAGATTTGCTTTTTGTCCTGTAACTGCTTTCTTACTGTCAGTATTTAATAAATCGTCTAAAGGTTGAGAGTAACTTTTTTTTTTTTTTTTAAATAGTTAGATGTACTGCTTTGTTCTGCCTAGAACAAAGTTTGGGTGTATAACAAGCCAATTTACTGGCAGAGCAGAAATCAATGGCATACATACACAGGACTTTTCCTATTTTAATTAGACTATACAGACTACTTTATAAACAGAACTAGTCAAAACAACGTGTTGCAGAAACACACGAAAACCTGATTTAAAGGGATTAGGTCAGAGATCAAACTTTTCCATTGTTTGCCATGAATCCCCTAAAAATAGAAATCCCACAGCTAACAGTACAGCACAGCTGACTGACTAATTCTCATAGAGAAACAAGATCTGCAAAAATGTGTGTTACAGCACCATCTAGTGCCTCTTATCCCAGCAATATAGTAAATTAATTTAATTTTCCACTTAATTTAAATATGTAGGTGGAGAAGAGGGAGTGCATTGGCTGCTTATACATTCTGACAACTTATTTTCTCTCAACTAGTGCTGAGATAGGAGGGAGCTGAGGGATGTAAATGAGCTTTGGCATTTTACATGGCGAAGATTTTGTCAGTTTAGCTGCTGTTAGTTCCTCTTCTTTTATCCTCTTACCAGTTACATAGTTTTTCCTCCTGAGGATAGCAGGGAAGTCGACACGGGAGTGCATATGCTGAGAAAATGGGAGGAAAAGTACTGTGATTAAATAGAAAACTGACCAAATGGTATATTTTGGGGGGGTAGAGACGTGTTTTTAGCAGAGCATATATTCTGTTTCGTGTGTATGAATGACTGACAAGCGGGAGATTGGTGTTTGTTTGCAAACACCTTTTGTTGAGAACTGTACCCGTAATGAAGGTACTTGGCTCAGGTAACCAGCAACTTTGCTTTCTTCATCCCGAGTATGACCCTCAGCAATGCTAAATGAAACTCTAACTATTGCTGTCCTTTTCTGTGTTTTCTTCTGGAACGGTGATTTAACATCCTCTGACTCCAAACTACTAAGAGGTTAACCAACAGCAACTTTGCAATTAGCCACTATTCCCAACCAGCAATTGCAAGATACAAAAGAGACAATATGAATTTCAGCATTAAACCCCACAAGGTCTGGTGGCATGGTATTCAAATTTTGTTTCTAAATCAACATTCTTAGAAATAGCACTCCTAAAATAAAATGAAAATTCATCACAGCTGGCTGTGTGTATCTTTGATAAGCAGCTGCTAAAAAGAAAAAAGCCCCTCATCGTATTGAAGTGCTCCAACTTCATCTAAATTACAGTAATTTGGGCTACTCACAGACACATTGGCACTGACCAGATTAACATACTTTGGGATATACATATACTTGCCCTCACCAAATTTAATAAACTAACTTGGAATTTTCATAGTTGCTCTTCAGTCTGCAACCTGCTGCTTTCTGGGTTTAACCCGACCTTGGGTTAATATTGCTGGAAGAATAGCAAATGGCTTCCAGTGATTCCAGTCTGAGTTTGGGAACACGCCACATGCTGGGATGGATTAAAGTGGAAGATTAATGACTCTCACACTCTTCAAGCTAAAGACTGCCTTTTGTGATAATAAATATAAATATTTATATGTTAAATGTATTTTCTAGCAGGCTTAGGTTAAAAACCTAAAAATTAATCGTGCCTTAGTGTATTTAATAAACATCCTGACAGTAACATGTAACCTGACGGAATTCACATATCTCCAGAAAAATCTTTACAGTATCTTCACTACGCCCCTGTAGGGAAGGCTGGTGGATAGTAATGTCTGCAATTTATAGTCAGAAACTAAATTAGAGTTAATGCCCAATTTGGGGTTTTGGATTTAGATTTAAAGCACAAGCTAGAGTTATACATGCTGCATACAAATACAGCTCTTGGCAATGGTAAGGTCATAAAGAGATGCAATATCATCCAAAAGAAGAACTAAGGAACTCTTGCGGTTTGGTCCCAGAGTTTCTAGTACTCATAATTTTATTATGATTATTATTGTATTTAGTATTTCCTAAAAGAAACCCCAGCTGCTTCAGTCATGTGAATTATTTGAGAATCTCAGTAGCCATTAAAAAATAAGTTCTATCCCTCAAGACTGCAGAAACAAGCTTAAAAGTGTGACTCTAATGTATACCCAGCAATTAAGTAAAAAAACAACAGAAATCAAAATAGACTAGCATATCAAAAATATTTAGCATAACAGTTTTTAATGAAGTCCCAGGGTTTGGAGAAGTGGCTCATATTTTTTTAATACTTCAATTTGCCAGACTGCAATCCAGCCTGAAAACAAAAACATTTGATTTCTTTTATTATCGTATATGTAACAGACATCATACCCTGGAACTATGTATATTATACTGAGATAATGCAGAAAAAGTTATGGAATCATAACTTAATCATTTAAGTGATTATTGTGTTCTTATAAATGCTTAATGTATCATCACAGGCATGTTTGTGATACAGTCCTTGTTTGGCAAATGTGATATTGATTGTTGCTCTAAAGACATACTCAGTTCAGTATAGGTAGTATTTTGAAATTTCCCACCCATGATGGTAAGGAAATTGGACTGCTATTTATCTTTAAAATGTGTTTCTCTAAAACACTTTAATTCTGACAAAAAAAAAAAAAAAATTAGTATTTTGCTTGCTGGCTAATCATTGGTTTACTCTGTCACTGGTCCAGGGAGAATACTATTGCTGAACTGAAGTTGGACATACTAAAGAGAACAGCAGAAAGTACAAAATTTTGCCCTGCGAAAAAGGCCTTCTTTGGGAGAAAACAAACAGGGCTGCGATACTGAGGAACTGTGAAACGCTTGGGAGCACTGTATGGGTTTCAGTGATTTGTAACATTCTCCAGAGAATGCCAAGAGCAATAAAAAGTAAGCATTTTAATACAAACGGTGATTTGTAACAGTTGCCAAAGAATGCCAAGAGCAATAAAAAATAAGCATTTTAATACAAAGGGAGAAAACTCAGAGCCATGATCTGGCAGGTTGGTTCGTTTGGGTTTTTTGTAACGGGGAAGGTAATGACAATAGATGGCGAGGTAGAGCCTTTGTGTCAGAGTTGGGCAGTGCAGAGGCAGTCCCACCGGCCTGAAGTTTTGGGACATATCAAGCGCCGTTTGCAGCCTGTGAAGCGTTTCTGGTGATCGCGCCAACCTCACATCAGGACGACATTTTTTCCATTTTAGCCGACAAGTCTCAACCATTGTGTTTCAGCAGCACGACAAACCACCGTCAATCTTTTGTGTGTGTGCGCCTGTGACTAAAAAATGACTTTTACCAAAATCTCCGTTCTCAAAGAGAAGAAACCGCTCCTTGCGCACCAGCGAGGCACAGCAAGCGCCACGTACAGCGCACCCGCGGTTTGGCGCTACGGCAGACACGAAGCCACGGACGCACCTCAGATACTCTGCCAACCACCCAGACGCTCTTCCGAGGCTCCGGTCTGGCAGTAGTACTGCTTCGCAGAAGGTTTTACGGGAAGCCCGCGCTAAGCGTCGAGGCAGCGGCGTGCCCGAGCGGAGCTGCGGTTGCGGAGCAGAGGGGAGGTGACGGGGACCAAGGCCTGTCCCACAAATAACGCCGCCCGTTCCAACCGGCCTGCGCCCCGGCTCCTCTCCCGCTCGCGTTTCCGCCTCAGCGAGATCCGCTCTCCCTCAGGGATCTCTGCTGGGATTGCACCTATCTAATCGGGTGACCCACCATGGATTTTAGTCACATCCATCCCCTCTCCCAGCACTCGAGGACGGGGCTCGGGCATGAAGCGCTTCAGCGAGCAGCAGGCGGGTGCCAACCCGGGAAGCTGTGGCGAGGTCAGCCATGGCGGAGCAGGAGAGGCAGCACCCGAGGGCCCGAGGGCCAGGCACGGCCTCGTCCCCGCTGTCCCCTGGCCCCCTCCGACCCCCGGGCACCTGTCCCTCCCCGAGGGACACGGTACCGCCGCCCGCAGCGGCCGCCCTCGCCTCAGCGCGGCGCTGAGGGACAGCCCCCCTCCCGCCGGCGCTCCGCGAAGCCTCTCTCACGGCCTGCAGTATAAAATAAACGCCTTGGGAACCGGGGCGGGACGGCATGAAGCCCCCAGATCCGGCGGGCTGTAGCCGCCGGCAGCCCCCCCCAGGCTCTCCGAGAGGAGCCGCTAGAGGCCGCGGCTCCTGGGCTCGCTCTGGCGGCAGCAGCTCGGCCTTCTCCTCCTCCTCC
>JAVJGG010000037.1:22068949-22082467 GCA_035590195.1 Aviceda cuculoides | reverse complement strand
GGGCGGGCGTGAGGCGGCGGGCCGGGGCTCTGCTGGCGGGGAAGGGGCCGGCCCCCGGTGGGTGGGGAAGGGGCGGCGGGGCGAGCTGCGGGGCGGGAGGCGGTGTGGGGAGCGGGGGCTCCCTGCCGCGGGCCTGGGGTGAGGGAAGGCGGCGTGGGGCCGAGGCGGTTGCGGGTGGGAGGAAGGAGACGGCTGGGGGGCCCCTTCGGGTGGGTGGTAGGGGGGTGCAGGGGCAGAGCTGGGCTCATGGAACCGCTGGCGTCCTGCGGCCGCTAAGGCTGGTGTTGGCACGTTGGTGGCTTGCAGGCCGGATTGACCGAGTCCGGCATTCTGCGGTGGGAGAGGAGAGGCTCAGGCCGTGGGCGTTGAGCGGCTGAAGCGTGAAGTTTCCACCGAAGTGGGCAGAAGCAGACGGTCTTCTCTGTAAATTCGGACCTCTCTGGAACCAGACAGCGTCTGAGGAAAACATGTGTTGTTGGAGAGAGCCTTCCCCTCGATGTAAAGGCTCTCCAGTCCCGTTAATAAGCAGGGAAGCTGTGCGCCGGGCGTGAGGGCCGGGTTGGGTTCCACACGCTGCCCGGGCTCCTGCAGTATTGGTGCTGGAGTTTGTAGAACAGCCTGGCTTGCCCATCCACGTACACCAGTGTGATTCCTCGTGGAGACGCCTATTTCATAATAACATGCGTTTTTCTGATTTAGCATATAGTGCATCCAAACCGACAGGAGATCATAATGGTTTTGGAAGCAGCTTGTGCTAAACTGGGGAAAAAAACATTATATCAGAATAAGCATGCAGAGGAGAACGTAGCAGTAAGTTCTGCCAGTAACCAGTGTAATTTCCTATAGCAGGAAATTCTATGAGCATTTTATGCCTCTGTATTTAAAATAATAGCAAAGTATTTCCTGAACATTTTAGGAAAATAGCCTTGATATTTCCTACATTGTTCCTCTTTTTTTTTCAGATGAGGCTCGTATTTCCTCATTTCTGCACAAAGGTGTTGAGAGTAGATTTGGTAGTATTAGTGGGCCAGCATGAGCATCCGGGAATGCCTAACCTGGCATGAAGGAGCTGTGAGCCTTGTCATGCAGGGTGCGTTTGGCACTTGCCTTTCCCTCGTTTCGGTGTACTGGAGGTCTCGCTAATCTTGAAGTAAAAAAATCAACAACAACAACAAAAAGTATAGTTAAGGGTGTAAAAGATGCAGTTTCTTTTGCCTTCCGTCTCCTGTTCCTGTAGTGTGAAGAGAGTGAAGACGGTGGTGTTTTTTCAACATTCACATGGTGCTGCTGCAGTAAAATGAGTCATCGTTCCTTTCTGCCACCACACAGCAGCTAGCGTGTGTTTTTTGGCAAGAACGACCAAAAGTTTGCAGGGCACAGTTCTTTCTCATCAACTGCTGTTAATTCCTTTTGTGTTCAGAAAAACAAGTGAAATGGCCTCTTTCTAAGAGGCTATTAAAACTGGTAATGATTAATGCAACTTGATGAGAGTACCTGCAAACCAGAATGTAATTTCTGATGAAGTCGGCTTCCCTCCCCCACCCTACACTGCTGTCCCAGAACCAAACAAAACCTCCCTATTCTTTCCCTCCATCAAGCTAAGCAAAATCCTGGCCGTTTTGTACATCTTAAACATTTTGCAGTCATTTATAGTTAGGGCTCCTAATGTAATATAATGGAAGAGAAATTTCCATAGAATAGAAATGGAATATTTCTTACAGTAATTAGGAAGATGATGTGTTATTGCCTTAAGTTTTGTAATTAGGTAAAACACCAAAGAGAGTTTGTAACCTCCTTTCTTGTCGTGCTGGATCATTTCTTGTTAAGAAATACAATATATGATGGATCTATAACATTAGCGTGTTGTGCCGTGCCTCCTACAGGCATAATTCTGTAAACTACGCAGTATTTAAAAAAAAAAAAAAAATTAGTTGAAGCAGAAAGAAGACCATTGACTAAACATTTTGTAAAGGATACATTTACAAAATGTGTCTGAAGGCTGAAGAGGGAAAGAAAAGGTTTAACAAAACCAGCTTATAATGTGTTCTTCATTATTCTTTTGTGCACCCACTCTAGGAAATAGTAAGATCTCAGTGAAAGAGGGTGGTGGTGTTCCCATTTCTGAAGGAAGACTCCTTCCTTCTGCAGCATCTTTCTTTTGTAAAATTTGCCTACAGTACCTTTCAGATAAGATAATCACTCCACCTTTTAAATTTTCAGCTCTGGATTATTTCTTAAGATACTAATTGCAAAGGCAGGCAGGTAGATAGGCTATTGTAAAGATATTTTTCTGCCTATCTTGTAATGTAATAGCTTTTGAGCTCTAAATTATGTTTTTCAGCACCATTAGGCTTATCTATTACTCAGCAGCTGTTGGTCTAAGAATCCTGTAGATTGGTTTGCAAAGTTTATGATAACATCTATTTTAGATATAGCATGGTGTATAAATACTGTTTGTGTTAAAAGAAATAGGATCAAGTAATACAGTTATAAATGTGTGAAAATTACATTGCATTTATTTTGGGTGAGTATTTGCGGGCATACATTTTATGGTATTGCACAAAATCAGCATTTTAGAGATAGTTAATTTTTTTTATTATCTTCACTATGTTGTTTTAATTTATTATAAAATATCTATACAGATTTTATACAGATAAATGGACTGCCTGTGTTTCTAAAATAAAATATACTGGTAATTTAGCTGTCCTCTTGCCTGAAAGTAATTTTGGGATTGACACCTGGAACTGAGAAATGGGAAGAAAGTAGTAATTTTTTAAATACTATTTTGTACCTGAAATCCTTTGCAGCATCATATTATTTGCTTCCTTAGTAGTTGCCTTTGGTGGGTTTGTGCATGTGCTAGGGTTTGTGCGTGTGTTTGGTATACACATAGGAGAGACTGACGGCGGTGAAATTGTCTAAAATACCAGCTGGAGTCTTTACATGAACATAGAAATTCAGATTACTTTTAACTAGCTTTATGTGTGCAGTTATATTGTTCAGGTTTGTACTACTTCAAATGCTGTATTCAGCATTCTACAAGAAATTTAAGTTATCTGCCATCCCGGTGTACAGACAGAAGACATTTAGAATTGAGATGAGGAAGCAAGGCTGCAGTGAAAATCTGAACTGACAGACATAGTTGTTCTTTAGCCTTTCAAAAATAAATTACCAGCTTTTGACCCTTTCTGTAGAATGGTGATTTTACTGTAACAGCAAGAAAATAATTTTCCACACATTTACAAATACAGAAGTTGCTTCCCTGTGAAAAGCTGTAGCCTGGGAATGTTGAATGCATTTCTCTGATTCTCTGTTTTTTTCTCAGTATCTTAGTCTTTGCTGATTGATTTCTACACAATATCCTGTATGTGTTTATTAGCAGAGAGTGAGGAAGAGGAGGACGATGAAATGGAAGTTGAAGATCAAGACAGTAAAGAAGCTGAAAAGCCAAACATCATTAATTTTGATACCAGTTTGCCAACATCACACGTGGTATGTTCTTTATATATCGTCCATTAAATAAGTCTTGAAGAAGTTTTGATTGTTTCTGTGTAATTCTATTGTAATGTCCTTAAGCCAGAGACCTAGTTTTACTTTATCCTTGTAAATCAACAAAACCTCTTACACTACTGTCATTTCCTTACTTATTTTTTTTCAGTATTTAGGTTCTGATATGGAAGAGTTTCATGGAAGAACAGTGCATGATGATGACAGCTGTCAGGTGATTCCAGTGTTGCCCCACGTGATGGTGATGTTGATACCTGGACAGACGTTACCTCTCCAGCTTTTTCGCCCTCAAGAGGTTAGCATGGTGCGGAATTTAATTCAGAAAGACAGAACATTTGCTGTTCTTGCATACAGGTAAAATACACAAGTGGGTTTACTGATGGTATGCAGCATGTATTTTTAGCACAATTTCTTTGGATTCTAAATCAAAAGCAGATGGTTCCATCAGTTCTGTGGTGAATAACATAAGTTGTGGCTGGAAATTGTTTGACAAAAATTGTCTTCCAATATGTAATGAAAAGGTTTTCCTGTCACACTGGGTAGCTGCTTGACAGTATCACATGTTTGTATAGAGAAACAGTAGGTGTTGATCTGTTTTCCTTGTTTGAGCATCCTCTTGATTTCAGTAACTGTTCGAATGTACTGCTCCATCTTGCTTAAAGATGCCTTGATCTGAAATGTAAAAATTAGATTCTTGTTTTGAGAACTGTATTGTTGTAAAGGTGTATTTGCGTGTCTCGTGTGTAAATTAACAAGCACACACAAATGTTTCTCAGAGTGAGAGGCAGGAGGTGATAGAAAAGCGGAAACGATAAAGGCTAATCTGTGCCAAAAGAAGTTGGAAATGTTCCTCCCCTCCCCCCAATTTACTATGGTTTAAATATGTAGGCGATGGGAACAGCTATTTTTATAAAGTCAATCTGAAGAATTTTGGTACTTTCAGTATCTGCATTTCAAATACGGATACATTGGCAAACCCCGAGTTTGCAGAATTTCACCTCTAGACCCTAAAATAAAACCAAGTCAACTGGCAAAAAACCACAACCAACCAAAACATTAGATGTTGCTTTTAAAATGGAAAAATAATGATTGCAATTAATTGAAGGTGTTCCACCAAATTTACTTTTTTGATAAGACCAATCATGTACAGTCAGTGCAGGTAGACTAACTTGTGAAGTCTGAATGAACAGCGCAGTTTGGAGGGTAGGTAACCTTTTTAATTCTGTTACTTTTAGTAATGTTCGTGAAAGGGAAGCACACTTTGGAACAACAGCAGAAATATATGCCTACAGAGAAGAGCAGGAATATGGAATTGAAACGGTCAAAGTGAAAGCAATAGGAAGACAGAGGTTCAAGGTGCTTGAAATAAGAACCCAGTCAGACGGGTAAGGAAATTATGTATTTAGTTCTACATACTGCCAATCATGTTTCACTAAAACATTTACATTTTACTGCAGGTGCATCTGCCCTTTCAGTCACACAATTGACTAATTACTATAGATATTAATTGAATGCTTAATCAGTAGATTCTCTGGTTATTAAGGACTTCTGACATTTCCTGTTTGAAGACTCATATTTTAGTCGTTAATAACTTTGTTATAAAATTCTCTAAAGAATATCTACCTATAGTTTGATTTGATGTGTATGAGAAAACATTTGTCAGAATGACTTTGTTTCTGAAAATTAAGTCAGGAAAAATAATGCAGGCAAATCAACATCTATGTTCTAAGGCTTTATTTAAAAATCTCTCATGACTGTTTCAAACTAGATGTGAAATGAGAGTTTACAATATCAAGTGTTTGCCTTCTGCTGTCTTGTGGAAAGCCTCCCTGATAGCGACCGGATTCCACACCTTTGAAAATTTGTAACTTTCATTTTCTGAAAGGACACCTTTCTAGAGATGGTCTGTGTTGGACGTGTTCCACTTCATAACTGTGTGCAATTGCAGCTCTGAAAGGCTGCAGGCAAGGGTCTGACACTACGGCTAATAACAATATGCATGTCTATTTTTGTTCTTTGAGTGATCTTTTAACTATTGACCCTCAATAGCATGCAGAAGGATTCAGCTGCATGATTTGGATATGGAGTAACTGTGCTCAGAGGGGTGGTGGTTTTCATGAGAAGCTCCCCATGAAAGGGGAGGACTAGGGTCTGGTAATAACCATGAGAAACAAGTCGCTTCTCTTGTTCATTTTTTCCTTTGTAAAACATAAAAGCACACTGAGATTTTTGGATAAATATTTGAATATGAAAATAGGTTCTTGATTTTTGCTAACTGGAAGCAGCCCATCATTTCCAGTTTCTCAGATACTAAATCTTGTTTATTTTAACCGTTGTCACATTGTCTAAATCTCCTTACCTTCAGCAAGTCTTACCTCTTCCTTTCTGACCATTTGCTGATACTTCACTGATAGAAGTGTGCTACTTCTGTTACTGGTTGGCAGTTCTTTCCATGTGCTTGTCAAACATGCTCAAATCAGCTTTGATAGGAGTAATCTCTTGTATATTCTAGTCCTGTTCTTGTTTATATTCCAATGTGATACCTGTGATATTTACAGGCTCCTCATCTAGCCAGTTTTATCATATTATGCAATTAGTAACTTTGTCCATTTATGAAAGTGACTAAGACCCTTAATATTTAGTTAAGAGTACACCGAGTCTTCTGTCACTTTCAAGTCCTTCTTGACACCATGCTCTGCACCACACATTGCATCATGAGCCTCTGTCAACATCACTGTCCAGAGATACAGGCTCCAGACATTGATCCTGTGAGCATGTGATAATTCTTAGCACAATGGCTAGAGGTTTTTGTAATCTTTCCTGCAAGGCCTGTAACATCTTACTCCAAATCTGTAAATCTAAAGCTAATCATCTGTATTCTGCTATTGTTCAGTATAGTGGCATTGCTTTAGAAAGAGGCCTGGGAACAGTCTGAGCTCAGCATTTTTGTATGCTTTTTTGGTCTGCAGCTGAAGAAATGAAGAATAAGTGTGCAACTTGCTATTTCTCGTTATCTAACATTTGGTTACAAATAACGTACTCCAATTTTACAGCTTCAAAAAAACCCGTTGCTTGAACACAAGATGGCAGTACTTGGACAACTACAGTAACAACAGCATTATTGCAGAGAATTTGGTATCCAGAAGCAGTTAAGATGTACAGTGATTTTGTTGTGTTAAAGCCTTTATTATGACGATTTTCTATCTACTGACTAGCACTTTTACACAGCACATTCACAAGTTTAATTCATAAATATGAATTTTTAAATTGATTTTTCTCATCGTGACAAGCTCTAGATTTGTTGGAATGACTTAAAAGTAGAGTAACTTTATATAGTTTAAATACTGCGCATTTTGGGGGTTTGGGAAGTGATCAGTGAACTTGAACCTCCTAGTATTGTCACTGCACTTTGGAGACATGAGCCTGAGTTCTTCAGTTCATCCCGAGGAAATTACCTTCTCTGCAGGTTATGAGATGCTCTCCAGACTCCTGTGCCAATATGCTAACTCTTTATAGGAATGAGCCTGGTAGTGTGACAGTTTGCTGCCACTTTTGTCTGGACATCAGAGGGTCGTAAGAAAGGAATCGGACAGAAGAAGAATGTAATGTTTCATCTGTACAAATAAAGCATTTTCATTAAAGTCATATTCCAGTTTTTCATGTATTCAAGGCAACTAACAAAAGAAACAAACATTACCAGTCTAAAATCTTTTTTGATAAATAGGGAAAAATATTGAGCTTCTTAGCAAGAAGAAAATTTCCATAGGTTTTGGTGCTTGTGCTTCCTAAGTGCTTATGGCAAAACATCATTTTATAACTTATAGTAAGTTAACAGAGTTCAGTGTTGTTCCTGTAAGTAAAATTCAAAATTTTGTAATGACATGCATCTCAATATTTTAGGATTTCTGTTGCATAATACTGTTAAAATATTAAGTCCTTCCTGCTAGACAGTATTCTTAGTATCCAGTAATGTTGGCTAAACAGGCAATAACTGTTGCTGAACTCTTTGCAGAATAGGTGACCTGGTTGATGCTAGGATATTAAAAGATTGTCAGAGTCTATAACCTGTTTCTACTGATTTTGAACTCTAGCTAAGCGCATAAGCTTTTGTGGTTTGAAGATACCAAACTGCATTTAAGCTAAACTTCCTTTCTGAGAGTTTGATATGTACTAGCTGACTATTAGTTTATACCAAAAGTAACTTGAGGAGACAAAAATCTAAAAATACAATGCTGAGATGGTAGAATATTCTGCTGTGTTGCCATTGCCAATCTGTCTTTAATTCTGTTCACCACACTCCCAACAGATATCTAGTACTCTAAAATACAAAGACAGCCCATTGTATCCCATGGAGTAGGTAGCTAACTGTGAGAGGGGAGGGAAAAAAAAAAAAAACAGCAAAGAAACTTTTGCTGAAAAAGTTAAAGCAGTGATCTTTGTACAGTTCTGTATGCCAGTGCAAAAAATATTTGGAAGAGAGCTAATTCTGTTTTTTTAAAGGAAAAGGAAAAACGGAGATTGCTTCTGTCTTCAATTTAGGTATACCAAAGTCCAGTCAGCACAGTAGCTTTAATAATTTAGCCAAGGGCATGAGATAATCTGTGTTCTAGAGTGGTATACGTTTGGTTTGCTACAGATACGCTGTATGTTCCCTAAGGTAATTTGATTTACATTAGTACCACTTTAAAAATGTGATGAAATGGATTGCTGCTTAAATTCTATAGTACCGTGTAGTGATTGATGTATTACACAAGCCTATGTTTTTATAAGCAGTAAAATAATTATTTTTAAATTCTTGTATATGTGTTTATATCTCATCATGTTTTGTTTTGTTTTTTTTTCCCTTTTATCAGAATCCAGCAGGCTAAAGTACAAATCCTTCCTGAGCGAGTGCTGCCTTCAACAATGGCAGCAGTACAGCTGCAGTCTCTCAGCCGATGCCATGTATTTCCTTCTTCAAAACCTACAGCGTGGCAGGACCGAACTATACATCAATGGTGGCAGAAGTATCAAAAGGTTAGAAGCTAGTTGTGGTCTGGGGTTTTTGTTTGTTTGTTTGTTTTCGCTGTGGTTTTTTGTTTTTGTTTTTGTTTTGGTTTGGTTTGGTTTTTTGTGTTTTTTGTTTTTTTAAAAATTTTTGATGGTATTTTGAAAATTGGTATAAAATACCATCTTTTCATCTTTAGAGGAGGTTGCACACCTAGGATGCTAGATGCCAACCTCCTGCTTTTGTTGTGTATTGTGTGACTGTTTATTAGCCATCAACAGTGGGAGAATACATGTTTTGTATTATGAGTTCTCTTTGATTTTAATTACAGTATTATTAGATTAATATTATTACATACTCATGTAATATTACAATGATTATTTTTTTACATAATCAAACACCTCAGAGAGTGCTGGTTGGTAAAGCTTGTAGATGATGAAGAGTCGGTGGAAAAAACAGTAAATTCTTAGGACTTAATTTGCAGGCAGGTCAAAGAAGCATCTTAACTTTTACTCACATTGTTTTGACAACAAAAATATCAGCAATCAGTGTTGACAGTGCCAGTGCTCTTGCGTTGTACTCGTCATAATGGTTTGGTTTTGAAAGTAAGGAGGCTTCTGTAACTTTTTCTGTGACTGTTTGATTTGCGTAGAAGAGGTTTTTAAAGAGCAGAGGTGGTTTAGAGGCGACTCTCATGTTTCAGTGATGAAACAAGTGCTGTGATCTCATAGTTGTTTGGAATCACGATTCCATTTGCAAATTTTGCTTTAAAACCTGCATGAGTTAAAGGGTTAACTTCTATACCTGCAGTTACTTGTTTACAGAAAATGTGGGTCTGTGTTAGAATGACAGACTCAAGTTTTTTTTAACTCGGTCAAGTATTCCCACACAGATGGTGGTTGGCTAGCAACTAGGCTGTACTTTATAGTTTTGAGCATACTTTGTGTTGCACTTTCATCTTGCAAATTTTTGTATAACACATATCTAAAGTTCTTGCTGACTTTTGTGCTTAGTCATTATCTTTGTCAGATCACAGTATTTCTATACAGTCCATTTATTCTGGCCAATTGCACATGTATTTCCAAGTCTGTTTTTTTATTTATTAGTATTTGTTCAACACATTTACCACCTGGGATAGTTAATACGTAATCTTTTTTTTTTTTAAAAAACCAAAAACTGAATTTAGAAATTTTCTTAAACTTTATTATGCTGCTAAAAGTGACAAGATAGGAAAGGGTCATAGAAATGTCTTAATTTTTTTTCATGCACTATACATATGTTGACATAGTAGTTATTAGTGGAAGATGGTGCTTTTACACACAAAGTGAGTGAATTAACAGTTCCATGGTCTTACCAATTTTATTTCCTAGCACTTTTTAATAAGTTTGCAGACTTTACACACCGTTAGAGAGCTTCCAGAATTTTATTTATTTGATTTAAAAGAAAAGAAAAAAAGTAGAATCATTACCAAGATTTTGGTATTGTCATTAGGGAGCTAGGTTCTGCTTTCCTATTTTTGCTTCACTGGCGCAAATTCTGTCTTTGCTTGTTTACACTATTTTTGCATTACTGCAGCTGTGACAGTGCTTGGAATCAGGCGGGAATTCACACTGAGATCATAGGGCAGAATTTTTAAGAGTCCTAAGTGGCTAATGCCAGGCATAAGCTACAAACTTTCACATTGCTCAGGGGAACAATAAGGTGTGATTTGTGCTAGAGACAGCTGTGCTGTTTAAAAGGTGCTAAAAGATGCCTTTATACAAGTGAATGTGCACTTTTACCAGTCGGTATACAGCGTTTTCCTTTAGGAGTCTGAAATAAAATGTACTGTCGAAAGGATAATTTTGCTGGAATAAATTATGTTTCCAGTAATAAGCACTATGCTAGCATATCGTACTACCACGGTTATACCAGCAAAAGCCTTTCAGGTATAAACCTAGCTCATTCTGAGGCACAGTGCAGGCTTTTCAAAGACCAACTATCACGAACAGTGGACAAATGTGCACAGTAAGGTTAATGGGACAAGAGTTAACACTGAGGTCAGTAGGAGAAGATGTGGTGAAACAGAGCAACCTGGCACTTTTGAAAAAACTAAAATTGTGGGTTATTTATTATTTAACCCACCATTTTGGTCAGTGGCGTATAAAAGGAAAGACACCTTGAAGGTTTCTGTGTCAGTAGAGATCTTTAGAGCTATCTCCAGAAATTAATACAGAATCCCAGTAACTCTCCTTATTGTCAGATGCAATTAAGGTTTGGATTTCTTTTTTTCTTCAATGGTGTTGAAATCTGTACCCCCACCCCCCAAAAAAAACCCACCAAACCAAAAAAACCCAAAGAAAATAACATTAATAACAAAGAACTATTGATTCTGAGTTCTCGAACAAGTTCATCTATGAGTTAACAAGCCCAGAAACACTATGCTTTGGGGGGGGTTGCATGGAAATCCCGTTCCAAGACTGATTCTGTCAGATGATAGCTGAAATTCAGTGCACCTGCTGTAAGAAGAACATGTTGTGTGGACTGAGATGCAGATCCAGAGTAGGACCGTTGTCCTGTTGACCTCCATCACTCTATTGGATGTCAGCAGAAATGTGACTGTTTCCAGTACAACAGGTTGTACCTCTGTATGTTTACTAACATAATGAGAAACATCAGAAAAAGGAAGTTGCACTTTAAGAATGGTTTCTGTTCCATTCGAGAGCTGACCCTGTGTCAGCTGTTACAGAAAATATACTTGCTAATTGAAACAGTAACTTGAGTTTTGGTGTTCCTGAATTCTTTCTTCAAAGTACCATTTATTTTCTGTGGATTTTGGTCTCTGTTGCATGATTTTTCTCATTTGTAAAATAAGGATAGTCACCCTCAAAGGGAAAATTAAAGTTTAATTTGTAAGTATTTACAGTACAGTTTGAGATCCTTTTTTGGAAAGCAGTGTGGTTGTGTAGGATACTGCTTTTTACATTTCTATTAACCTGAACCTATAAATTTAAGTGTTCTGAAGTCACTGTGGAGAATTGGTTAACTAAGCAAATAACCTTACACTGCTGGAAATTTGTAGTTGAGGAATGTGGTTATAATCTAGGGTTTCTTATCTGCAGGATACGCACAAGCTACACACAAGCTGAAGATTTTTTAGAGGTGATATTGGTGGCCACTTGTATTTTTTTCCTCCAGATCTGCTCTGTATTGTTCACTTAATTGTGTACAAAAGTATCTATACAACATGTTAATCATGTTCAGTGAAGTATGATACAGTAGTGTGGGCCACTCCTATTAGTAAGATTTTTATTTTGAAAGCGTACACATTAATAAAAAATAGTTGAGACCTTCAAGGTTTGGGTTTTTTTTTTTCCCCTGTTGTTTTTGTTTTCCTCCTCCACATTTGTTTCTTACTTAGTGCTCCATTTGGATCTGAATTTTTCTTCATAGGATTTTGTTAAATGGATATTGTACAGTATTTTGTCAATGTCTTTGGATAGTTATAATAAAACTGTTTAATAGCTTTTCAGTAGGCTGGCATAAGCATTGATGTTCAGTAAGCATTTCTGAAAATGTGATTTCCATTAAAAATAGATACTAGAATGAGAGTGGATAGCAATATCCAATTAAACATCAAGACTGCCCAAGTTTTCTTAATCAGTAATTGTTCTGCTGTGAGAAAGCATCCTCTGGAACTCCTAACTTGTGTGTTGGTATTTTTAATTATGTTTTTAACAGATTAGTTTTCAATTTTAAAAATATCTTCATATATCCTTTGAATTTATATATGTCAGCTTAAAATATCTGATATGTCCCATTAATCTCCTTCTTTGATTTTATTTACTTATGCATTTGACTAAATTGATATGAATAGTGTAATCACCTCACATAGTGGTTTGCTGAAGTAGCAACAATTGATAAAGACTAAGGAACAGACGCACTATCTAATAGTACTTAAATGTTTTGAACTCTCTGAATTTCAGATAGATGCTCTTTTGAAAGGCATAATTTCTTATTAGTAAACATTAGAAATGCTTCTAATGCTGAGGTGGGTTTTCTGAGAAAATCCATATATTGTCGGTCTTGTACAGAAGTCGTAGCTCTCAATGCATTTGAGGATGCAACTCACTTTGAAGTACTGGTCCTGATGGTGATAATTTGTTGTATCTTTAAATAATCAGGTATCTCTTCTCTGTTTTATTTGTTTGAACAAGAACTGTCCCTAAGATCTGCTAATGTTAAAGAATAAATATTTGTGGGTTTTGTTTTAGAGGAAGTTCCACTGTGCAAGTTTGACATCTTGGCCTCCCTGGCTCTACTCTCTATATGATGCTGTAAGTTCACGGTATATATTACCAAATAATCTGCAATTAGTTTTGTATGTTTTCGTATCTAACCATTGGATAATGTAAAAGCTTTAATTTTGTAGGCTCATAAGTTATGTTTTAAAGAAGTGTATAGCTTTCAGTTTACTGTTAAAAGAGCAGGAGGGGGCTTCCCCCTCTGTACGGTTGTTCCCTTGTGCTAGAGCATGTGTCTGGGGCGGATAAGAGGTTCACATTCCTGCTGTCTTGTCTCAGCAAAAACTCAGTCCTTTGTCCCACATGCTCCAGGTGAGTGTCCTAACCACCAGGGTGCTGGATAGTCTTAGGTCTGTCTTTCCTGTTGGAGTTGGTTTACTCTTTAAAAAGTACGTATTTCTTTATATACACCAATTACTTTATGTACTAATATACATATATACATATGTAAGAGAGGCGGAAGTAGGGAGGAGGCTAGCCCTCATCTCACTTGTACAGTTCTAGAATTTTAACGGTTGTCTGCTTATCTCAAATGAGAGTTATAACCACCATGGGCCATTGGTTCATTTTGGCCTGTTTTCCATCCTATTTTGCACTTAGTTTAAAATATGTAGATACAAAATGAGTCTGTAATTATTGTAACTCTTAAAAGCTAATGTCCGCTTAGGGAAAATAGCTTATTCTACATTTTGCTTCCTTTTTTTTTTTTTTTTTTCTCCTAAGAAAACAGAAATACCTATG
>JAVJGG010000037.1:22053943-22068939 GCA_035590195.1 Aviceda cuculoides | reverse complement strand
AGGCTTTTCTTCTAACAAAAGGAAACCTTGATGGAAAGAGTCAAGAGGCAGCTACATGAATGGGATGAAAATCTCAAAGATGAGTCTCTTCCAACAAACCCAATAGGTATGTTATTGTCTAACTTATGAACTCAATTTTTAATTTTTTTTTTAGTTTCCTAAGAAAACAGAACTTGCATAATTGCCTTTTATTGGCAGTCCATCCCTCATTTCCAGTTTCCAATAAATGTTGATGATTGACTTTGACAAAAGGATGATATGTCTTTTAAAGACTTGAACATCCTCCAACTATGCAGAAACATGTTCAGTAAAAGAAATAGAACTCCATTGCGCTCCATGGCAGGAGGAATACAATCTAAATGTTTCCTAAGAAAACAAGAGCCAAAAGCTACTAGATTTTTAAAATTATTACGTAAGTCTTAAGTGTTAGTATGTATAATCTTTGTTCTTACTTTGTATTACCTCTTATCTGACATGAAGGAAAACAGCACCAGTAATGTAATCACAAGAAAGTTGGGAAATCATATTTCATGCCTTAGCAGGCATTGGGGTTATGTCCCAGTGAACAAGTCTCTTCTCTGTGCAGCTCTCTAGTATCTAATAAGGTGGAAATTTCAGTTGAAGCCTTTCTAAGGGGACAAACATTCTTTCCTGTGTAGACTCTCAAATGCCTAACAATGGGGAAAACCAAACTGCAACCTTCAATTAAAGTCAGTTAAGCACCAAATGCAGGTCTGGGCTCAATAGTTTTGATGTAGATGGAACTCTTGTTTCGGATTTGCCTAAAGTAGTGGTTGAAAGTACTTCCCGTCTGCTTTGCCGTGCTGCTTAGAGGACTGTATATGGAAAGCATGTGAAATAATCTGAAAAACAAACAAAAAAATCCAGTATTTTTTTGGCACTTCTTTTCTCATGATTCACAGCACGCTGATATTTTGCTGACTTTAATTTTCAGCTTTTGAATTCTTTTACAGGCTCTGAGGAATGGGATGATTTCCAGCTTGGCAAGGTTTTTGTTAGCTAAACTAAAGAATGACTGTCATAAAGTTATTCTGCCTTTTGTGGTTTTGCCTTCTAATACCTGATTGAAGTTGCTGCCTGAGAATTTACTATCATATTAATTTTATTTATTTAATTTTTAAAAAACGAAGTCTGTCTTCTTGACTGAATATTGTTGGATCTAATTTTGGTCTGTATTCAAATGTGGGAAAAAAAAAACCCCTCCAGAGGGGAGTGTATACAGAGTATGCCTTCTTCCTTCTCACAATATAACAGTAAAGAATACTTTCTTAGTACTAAATGAGTAGCATAACTTGGTTGTAATTTATGAAGGAGGTTTATGTTTGAGGGCTTTTTCTTTAATTTTTCCTTCTCTCATAAAAGCATGTCTTTTCTTTTTGCAAAAAAGGAGCTAGTGCAAGTATAAAGATAACCACCGGTGGTTGGAAAACTCAGTAATTCTCTGTTGAAGTAGAAGTCTGTATCGGTGTTCTCCAGGGGTCTGTTCTGGTTTTAGAATACACTACCTTACCAGCATTCTTCAGTCTCCATCATTGGTGATCTTTAAGTCTCGATTAGACAAGTATCTTGGAAGAGGTTTTAGGTGTACACGATCCAGCCCTAGGGCAGAAGGATGTACTGAGATGACCTCTAAAAGTCTATTGTAAACCTAAGTTTTAGCATTCTATCTGTAACTGAGTAGAAGTAGTAGGCTTTGTTTCTATCTGTAATTCTAACAGGCCTGGTACTTTCTCATTTCTAGATTTTTCTTACAGAGTTGCTGCTTGCCTGCCAATTGATGATGCATTACGTATACAGTTGCTTAAAATAGGTAGTGCTGTTCAGCGACTCCGGTGTGAATTAGATATTATGAACAAAGTGAGTATTTTTTTCTTTACTTGTCATTAAATTGTTGTCACAAAAAAAAATAGGAGTGACTGTTACAATCTATAACAAAAAAATTTATTAAATTTCATCATAAATTTCACATCTGGAGAGTGGATTTGGGCGTTCTTTTGTTTCTTCCTTCCCCTTTAAAAGTTTGCTCAAGAAAGAAAATGCACTCTCTCAATACTAGAATTCATGTTCAGTAGCAAGCAAGAAACATATACTAATATTTGCTTTTGTTAGAAATCATATTTCAGCACCTCGCAGCACTTTTTTAGCCAAGAGATGGTGCTAGAAGTCCAGTGTTGCTCACAACCATCTTATGAACATCATAACCCCATATTGAAAGTATAATCCACGGCAGTCAAGTTGCATTGTGTCATGAAAACTTGTGGATTTTGTGACAAAAGATAAATCTTCCTATTATTGAGCTATTGAGTATAAAAATCTAACTAGTGGACTGGAAGGATTTTTGCAAAAGGCATGTATTGACTTCTTAGGTGATACCTTTTTAAGATGTTCAAAAACTTGTATTCCCTTGCCTTCTTTCCACTGTCATGGCCATGTAAAGCTCTAAACATAGGATGGTAAAGTTTTATTTTTACATATTACATTTCTTCATAATGATTTATACTGTCTTAATAATACTATAAGTAATACTATATATTATAACTGATAATGCAACTAAGTCAACCTCGTGTTGAATCCTTTAGCAACAGCTTTTGCAACAACATCTCCAACAGCAGTTCAGACTGCTATTCTCTTTCCAAAGAGAAAACACTGAAAAGAGCCATCGGTATAAATACGAGTTTTAACTGTGAACATATTTATGTGTTTGATAGTGGTAGCTGGAATATTTACCGTTCAGTTCTTGAATGGAGAGGAAAAATTAGTATTTTGTTAATACATTCATATCACAAAGAATAGCTATGTACATCCTGATTGACCCTCGCCTTGCTGGTTGTAAGCTTGCTGGGGATACCAAAGTACTGTCTCAAACATTAGCGTAACATAACCCCAGTCACTGTTGTGTTTGTCTGTTGGATATAGAGCAGGGGAAATTTTGCCTGTTTGCCTAAAAAGTACTGCCTCTTTCTGGGGAAGAGAACCACAATATCATTTTAATACTGTTCCTTTTCCCAAAGTTCATGCGCCAAAAATCTAAAGGGGAATATACAGAGAAAAGGAGACACAAAACATCTCTTCCAGATTCCGAGACAAAAATGGACAGGTTTAGCGTGAGGCTCTAACCAGATTAAACTTAATTTGTCTTTCCTGAGTCAGAAAATCTGAAAGTAGTCTGATACTCAGGTACTACTAAGAACTGTTCATGTTCAGTACACTGCATATTTTCTATAAATCTCAGGGACAAGAGGACTTAAGTTACCCTCATAAAATATCAGGTAAAGTTGATTTTTTGCCTACACCAAAAAAGGTGTTTTCTTCATCAACATGTGACGTTTTATTCTGTAAATGTGTTTAACTGTTCTATATTAGTGTGAGAATGGTAGAGTGCATTATGGTTCTTTGCAATTTTTAGCAACATTTGTTTTGGTCAAATCTACTCTTTTTCAGCTAGACCTGTTTAATGAGAAGGGGTGCTCTGGCAACATAGCATATATTTTGGTTTACTTGAGAAGGATGGACTTAACACGTTTCATTGTTCAGAATGCAATTTACAGTAATATAACTGATTGTAAGACCTGATCCATTTTCTTTTGTCTTTGGTATCAGTGAATTGCATTGTACTTTTAATAGCTTTTCCTGTTACTAAAGACAGCTAACTGCTTCTGTGCTTGTTTTTAAAGGAAAACGGATCACTCGCTTCTGTGAATTCTGCTTGAGAGTGCTAATTGTAGTAATTAGGTAGGTTTGGAAATGGAGGGATGGAATTAGGTAGCTGTCTAAATTGTATTTTGAGAGGGATATATGAGCACTAGATTATAATCTGTGAGTAAGGGTGATTTAAAAGAGTGAGCAATAGTACATGTTCAAGGGCCCTGGTAGGAGAGAAAGGCCAAGTGAGCTTTAAGAAGTGAAGTGATGGATGATAAATAATATCTGTATGGTAGAGCAGTTTTCTTCCCTCAGTCTCCAAGATCAGCGGCCAGTGTGTTTAAAGTGTGGGGCAGAACCTGCAAGAAAGGAGCTGGAGGAAGTTGAAATGCAGCGACAAGCCCAGAGCATGTGAGGAGAGAAGAGGGGAGAGTAAAGACTGACGTATGTCTGTGGAGTGCAGGAGTCAGAGCTCAGGGAGGCTCAGCAGCACGAGCTGTGATTTACTCCAGGTTTTTAAAGGATCTCCGCTTACACGGGGACTTGTCCAAGTGACGATCCGAGGTGCAGCATTTTGTTCCAAAATACAGTGGATCGTTTTTTGGGTAATTTCATATGCATTATCCTTAAAAAGAGGTAGAAGTAATGCACCTCCTGAAAATTAATGGTAGTGTTCTACTAAGCTGATTTGAATGCTTATTTTGTGGGCAATGTCAGTGATGAATTGTTTCATTCTACCTTCTAGAAATCATAGAAGATAGATTAATCTGTTATAATCTTTAAGGGAAAGATCAATATGTCTTACATATTCTTGTGAGGAAATTAAAACCATTGATCTGAAGTACTCAAATTTTAGAAAGACTTAATGACTGCATTTGTACTCATCTACCTTTTCTGTGTTGTATTTTAGAAGAGCAAAGGTTTTTTTTCTAAATTAGCTTTTAGAGACCTTAGAAGATTGACTCATTTATTATTTTTGTGTAGTCAGGTCAGATCCTCTTCTGTGCGTGATTTATTTGTGTGTGTGTGTGTGAAGTACATAAAAATTGTTTTGTCTTTTAGATAGCAATTAATGTTTACCATAAATAAGTAAAATGCATAGAAAAAAAATTTCTCCTTTGATAGAAAGAGAAGACATAAGTGACTGCTGCACACATAAACAAAAGAATTGGTACAAAGTCTGTTCTTGAGGGAAGGGGAGAGATTTTTATTATTTGCCACTGTGCTGACAAGCCTCTGGAAATGAATGGAATTACCCTCTTTGTTTTTCTTTTCAAGTGTACATCTCTTTGTTGTAAGCAATGCCAAGATACAGAAATAACTACCAAGAATGAAATATTCAGGTGAGTTTATTGCTCTTAATCTTTAGGAGGTTCTTGATCAGAAACATTGGCACAGCAAAACAGATTAAGCTAGGTTATGTCTCGTAAACACTGTGTTTTCCACAGCTCTAATAAAATCCAAGTAAATATTTATAGGGAATTTTCTCTATAAAACAAAACAGGGTACTTGTGCTTTTTAAATAAAAAGTTAGTAAATCTGAACATCACCATGTATATGTAAGTTAACGTGAAAGGCCATGTTATGCTACCTAGTCCAGCACGTTGCCACTGAAGAAGTATGCACTCTGCAGTGAGTTTTGAAATATAAATTTGTTACATAGAATTTTTTGTCCTCTTACTTCTGAATAAAGTTCATGAGATCCCAAATTTTATTTCTCAGCACTTCATCCCAACTTCTGTGTGTCAACAAGCTTCAACAGCAGATTAAAAAGCACTAACTGGGTGGTATAGGTAGGCTTCCCGGATGTTGTCATGTAAGGAAATTGCCTATTTATGTCATGAAGCATTGTAATACCCCTTTTACTTTAAGAATATAGGGCTTAATCCTAATAACTGCACTAGGCAGTATGTGCCCATTATATCTTTGACCTATACAATATCTTCCATGTTCAACAATGGTAAGACTATACATTTTCCAAATAATTGGTGCTCCTGGCACTCTTGTCACTATTTTAATCTTGAATAACTAGTATCTGTCCATCACCTATAAGAATGTGAAGGTTAAGAGATGTCTTGGTTTAACAAAGCAGGACTCCCTACAGTTTTCATTTATGGTGTGATAAGAAACTGATGTGGTAATTAAAAGCCATCTCATATCTTCTAATCAAATAATGGATTCCAGAAACCACGATTCCTGCTGTGTCGATACGATGTACTTTAACAGAAGAATGACGAGAAGTTGCTGTAATGAATGAACATTTTTGCTTACTTTTAAAGTTAGATTTAAAAGTAGTAATATAGATGTTACTTGATTTTTTTGGAAGTTGCTATTCAAAAGCAGCAAGTAAAATGAATTCTGAGTCTGTCATGTACTTTTTTTTATATTGAGCTGTAGGTTTTTGTGGGAAAGATTAATAATTGCCTTAAATGAGATACTTTCCATAGCATCCTGTCAGCTATCCTCTAAGTAACTTGTCCCCTTCATCAAACAGCTGGGCAAGGTTCATCTGAACACAAGAATGTTTTAATCCTTACTTGTGATAATATCTTTTCTGAAGTACCTATTAATAAGTAGGTAAGAGGAATAATTTATGTTAGTGAGGAATGCGTCAGATTTATAACACTGGATACTTAAATTTCTGCACTTCTAAGAAAATTTTACTGATATTTTACATTAGTACCTATTTTCTTTCTATGTTTAATAATATAATTAAAGGTGCTTTTTCTTTCTACAGCCTAAAGTGGTTCTTTTGCTATGGAAAATAAAAACGGTTGGCAGTTTTTCCTGTGTTTACATTTTGACAGCCTTTGTTTTCTGTTTCTTCCTTGAACTCTGACAAAATTGTTAATTGTCTGTTGTAGTTTATCCTTGTGTGGACCCATGGCAGCATACGTGAATCCTCATGGGTAC
This sequence comes from Aviceda cuculoides, assembly GCA_035590195.1. Classification (NCBI taxonomy): domain Eukaryota; kingdom Metazoa; phylum Chordata; class Aves; order Accipitriformes; family Accipitridae; genus Aviceda; species Aviceda cuculoides. The sequence continues at coordinate 22,062,363 of JAVJGG010000037.1, read as the reverse complement.
ATCCATGAAACCCTTACTGTATATAAAGCCTGCAACTTGAATCTCAGTGGACGACCATCGACAGAGCACAGCTGGTTTCCAGGGTAATAACAGCTAAAAGAAATTTTATTAGTAAATTACAGAAATTTGGTTGTAAATATATTCCTGTGATGGAATAGTAAATATATAATTCTTTTAAATATGTGTCATCATTTTGCTTATACGAAAAAGGAAAGTAAATTTTAGATTTTTTTCAATATACAGAATAAAATGGAAAATTTAGATAGAATGTTTTCAGAATTTCTCTTTTAATTTTTAAAAAATGTGTAAGTCTTAAGATTTCAAAACATAGTTTAGCATCTGAGAGCTATAAACAGGATACTGATTGTCTGGGAGTTTCTTTGTGTATAGTTTTATATAAGCTGCAACTAAAATCATAGTTGTTGTTTCCATGCAGCTTTCTTTGATCATAAAGTAAATAAAGTGCAAATGAAAACCAGAATATATAGATGCAGTTATTCTACTGAAAAACTTTCTGTAGATCTAAAAACTGAATAGATGTTGCATGAATTCGAAAATCACTAATATTTGTATTAACCTGTTTACCTTTGGGGTTTTTTGTTGTGTTTTTTTAATTATTATTATTTTTTTATTAGTGTGGTTCTCTGAAACAGTAGCAGAATTAACTGTCAAGGTGTAAAAGTTTGCCTAATAATGACAGATCTTGCATCAAAATGCCACCCCTCTCTGGTAGCTTAAATTTAATTTTTGTGGCTAGGTAAGAGTTCTTCAGGCACTCATTCAAAAGCTTGAGTATTTAACTGTTAAAAATACCTGAAATGTCAAACTATATTTGAACTTCAGTTTCACAAAAATAGTCTTTAAATATATTTTCACCAAATCATTCTTCTCTTTGTCCCTTTCTGTGCCAGTGTCAGAAATCAATTCTTCTGTCCCTTTGGCAATCATATCCTCTTCCAAAGCAGCGTAAAATAATATGTTGCTATATCTGTAGCCAGTCCAAGGTTCTCGACTAATGCATGTACACATTTACTCTTCCATTTTCTTATGTTGATCATGGTGGGGTTTTTTTCTGGATTGTCACGTAGCACTGAGTAATGACTTAGAGGGTGTATGGTGTATCTGTCACAAGATGTGTGTGCTTTGGGACTCCCTGAAGAAAACCTGTGGCTTGTAGTATCTGGAATTAATTTTTCTCATCCTTATGTGTTTTCTCAGCTCTCTTCTTCTATGAGTGTTTTGAAATACTCATGTTCTGCCTTTTAAAACTCCGTTGCTCTGGAAAGTGCAGTTCCCTGTTGATCTAGGAGCAGTGCAAAAATCACTTTTATTTCTGTTAAGTAACTTACGCTGAGAACCATTTTCTGACTTTTTTGAGGGACAGGATTTCATCATACTGTTGAAATGTTGTGCTAGTAAAATGCTTTAGATGCTTTCTCTATTTGAAGGCTGTTTTATTATTTATTTTTTATTTAAAGTTCTGCAGGTTTTTTAGATGTGAGGTGGGCACCTTGATTCCTAAAGATTCTTGGAAAGTCTAGCTTGAGACTAGTATTAACCTTCTTACCTGATGAGTGAGCTGTGTTCCAGTAACTTTAAAATGTCTTTTCTTTACGTGTTAGCATCAACTGTTTGTTTTGGTTTTGGTAGGTATGCCTGGACTATAGCCCAGTGCAGAATCTGTGGGAACCATATGGGATGGAAGTTCACAGCTACCAAAAAGGATATGTCACCTCAAAAATTCTGGGGACTGACACGGTCTGCTCTCCTGCCTCGGATTCCAGAAACAGAGGACGACTCGGGCCACGATAGATCGCCGTTACTCTGCCTGTAATCTGGTAACCTGCTCTGGAGACGAACAGGCAGTACTCTGTCTCTGATGCATCCGCTCAGTTCTGCTTCTGATGCTTACTTAAACTTAAAAACCCCAAGAACCCACACCAACACACAAAAAACAACCAAGCAAGCAGGCTCACTATATTTGGGTTTGGTGTGCATCCACATTACTGTTGTTTTAGACACATGGAGAACTGAAGGTTGAATCTTTAAAATGACAGCTGAGGAGAGGAGGTGGCATGAGACACCAAGAAATCTATCTGGTCCATCTGGACAGACTTGAGACTGAACTCTCTCCTTCCTTGTATAATTTCAGAAAATTGTTTACTGCTATCAACTTGCAGTGAAAGAAGGTCGGGGGAAACTAAAATTACAAATGAACAGTATAATTTATGCAATATATGTACAATGGTAGATACCAGTTAGTTGCTGCAGAGTATTTTCCATAATATACTTAAAAGTGGTTTTGCTGAGAATCCCTGTTTCTAACTGTGTGGGGTACTTCAAATTTTATGCTTGTGCTGTTTCTCAGATATTTGCTGAATAACCATCGAAGAGAGTACAAGACCGAAGTACTTCTGACTGATGCTGAGTTGGTACCATCAGTGGCAGCGCTGTAAGTGGCAAAAGCAAGAGCTGCTGCTGCCTGCAGCTAGAACAATTGCATTACAGGATGCCCTTTGAAAGGAACCCATGTGCAGTATTTGGTCCTTACAAGTTGTCTGATCTATGTAGTCTTTTTGACTTTAAAAGTCTTAAATTTTATTGATACAAAATATACAGGTGAGTCCCAGAACATAAACTACGTTGTCATTTACTGTTGAATGTGCTTGCATTGACTTCTCATAATTATTTCTGTGAAGATTAGTTTACCAGCATACATGTCCAGGGTTCTGTGAAGTACTCTCTAAAATACATAGCTATGGCAATTTCTCAGTAGTATTTATTTTGACAAGGGGGAGGCAACATCTCTTTAATTTTTTTTCTTTTACACTTTCATATCATAAAGTAAAATTTCACATTATTACCCTTACCTTACAAAAAGCAAAAGTTTCTAAATAAAACAGAAATAAAAAGCATAAAAGGCAGTGCTGCTTTTTTTTTTTTTGTCTGAAGTGCTGTCTATGCTGCAGACATCAGGTGCCAAAATGGGACAGCTTTTGCCACTGATTTATTGGGGTTTTTTTTCATCAGAATGCACTTTGGTGATGGAAACTGAAGATTTCTTCAGTATATTTGTGTACATACACACTTGTTTTTCTTTTGAAGCTTTATCATTCACTCTTTATTTCTTCACAGTAAGTCTTTGAGAACTTGTATTGTTAAATACAATGACACAAAGCTACTTAAGATTTAAGATATCAGCCACTACTTGCTAGTTCTCACACCCCTACACCAAACATATGTAGCATGGACAGATTACTTCAGTGAAAGGCCAGGTCAGACATCTCTACAAGTAGCTGATTTAAATCAGCTGTGGTCAGTGTGGTACCTGCTACAGCGCGGCTGAAAAAATACCCAGATGTGAAAAGATGCTAGACGCTGAACGGCTGTTAGGGTAGTTTACCATGCTAGGTATGTAGAAACTAATGATTGTGTAACTCAGGTTTAGTTTTTTGAAGCCTTCTACCTCTGTGCTTCTGTGATAACTTTTGTTCTCTCCCTAGACATCTTTAATACCGTATTTAATTTTGTGTGCAGTGCTCTGACGTGCCAGTGAACTGTGAAAAGCAATACTACTTTGAATATAATTCTGAACGAATAGAGGGTGAATGATGGCTCATTTTTTCAAGAAAACATTCTGTATTTTGATTATGTTTCTAAAATAAGCTTCCAAAAGGCTGAAATGATAAGCAGTAGTGTGAGAATGAGACTGTGAAACCTCTGTACTTGGATAACCACTGAAATCATACTTAGCTTTCCCCTTACACCCTGCACATGCACAGACACACACAACATGTGTGTGTGCACACAGGCACACACACGTTAGCTGTAGACTTGGTTTGTGTTTTTCCCTCAAAGATACTTGTATCTCTTGTTCCCATTACCTGCAGTAGGGCTTGGGGGTGGCAAGAAGTTTGAGGGTGCTTTAAAGTACCTTTGCTGCCATCAGATTTAAGTATTCACTGAGGATGTGGTGGGTGAAGATTCCAAAATTATGTTCTCAGCTGTTGCTGAACTTCATAAGGTCTTCGGGTTTTTGGCTGAGTCTTTTGGATTGCCTCAGCTAAAAATGGCATTATGTTGGCAATGTTTGAATACAAAATAGGCATATTTTTGGTATTGTGTATATATAGTCAAATATAAACTAATATAAAATGAGATAAGTCAGGAGTAAATTTAGTACTAATTTAATTTTATTGTTGATGATACTGTTCCATCTACCTAACCTTCTGTGTAATGTTTGCCATTTCAAAGTCCCTGGCGCTTTCCAGGTTGAAAACAAGTGTGATTCAAGTTGCCGCATAGAAGATGAAGCCTGCCATGGTGAGGCCGGCTGTTACAGTGCTACAGGTGTAAGGATGCTCAAAATGTGCAGCATGTGGCTTTTAGGGTGGATGGGGAGTTGAGGATGGTTCTATACGTTGGTTAATGTTTTCTGTGCTGCTTTTCTCCTTTTTGGAGAGAAAACTACTGGATTGGGATTGTCGGGTTGTAGATAACTGACAAATATGGACTTCATAAGCTTTTGAGAGCTAAGTACAAAGGAAATCACCTTTTACGATAATTTACTATATTTACTACATTCATTGGTTGGCATGTAGCGTCATGCATTAATTAATCGGATTGACTTGCTGGCTGCTGCCAAAAGGGGTCATTTTTCTCTTCCCTCCCACCATAATCTGTCCTTCTGATGTGAGATCTAGGAATTGGGCAGTTGCGGCGTTGGTGTTCTGGCTGCGCAGCCACGTCTGCGTCAGGTCGGACGGAGGGAGGAGGGACGAACGGGCATCTTGTAGGGACGGAAGAGGGACTGCCCTGCGCAGCAGCAGGTCTCGGATGGATTGGAGTACACGTAGCATAGAATTGCTCATTTTCAAGCTGTCGTTGCAATAGCATAAAGACATCGTACAATCGGAGCCTGTAATATTGCAAGTTTTCGTATATTTTAGTTTAGTTTTGATTATTAGGTAGAATCATGTAGGACACTTGCACACTGGGTATAAAACATGTTCAAATACTCTACCGTTTGTTTTTTAATAACGCTGTTTTTGTATGTGCTGCAATTCATTTTGTTCCTCTCATTGTTTTTTCACCTTGGGTTTAATTGCTTTGTAAAAGCTGCGGAAAGGGTAGCACGTTCTCTTCCTCTGTCTGCCTTTTGAGACAACTTTTCAGGAAAATCTTGTTGCTTGCAAACATTTGCAAAGAATAAAACTAAGTTTGTTTCAAAACTGATCTTTTTTTGCTGATTGTTGGGATGGGAACAAGGAAAATGCTTGGGTTTACATTGCGTTTTAAACTGGTTAGCTTCAAAAAGCAATATGTAAGCTGAAAGAGTTTTGGCTTCAAAGAATGTGCAGGCTTGGCTGGCAAAGGACAGAGAAGGTAAGAAATAAGGTGGAGAGAGCATAGGTTGTCATTCCAATGAATAATCAAAATGAAACATGAAGTCCTTCATTTCAACCTGTTTTCTCTCTCCTCTGTGCACTTATTTGCTTTAATCCACCTCAGTAATTCTTGGCTTTAGCCCCAAGTTGTTTCCTTCTGTATTAACTTCCCAAGGTCTGAGAGCGCTGATGTTTCTTCCAGTATCCCCTTTATCTCCAGTTTCTCCTACAAAGAGAAATTAGTAGGTAGATACATGAGGGCATTAGGTAATGAAAATATAGAAAAGATGGATCTGGAGATGCTTTGAGGAAGACCAGCCGGAGGCTTTGCAGAGAGGGAGGGAGGAGGAGATGGGTGTCAGCGCGTGCTGGGGTGAGACTGGCAGCGAGGGGAACCGGGAGGTGCTGGTGGAAAGAATTTTAAGCTGCGTAAACATCTGCTGAAACAGGCTTGGAGGAAGCCTAAGTTAATTTAACTGGGAAAGGAGAAGGGAAGTTTAGACTTAAGGTTCAAGTCACAGAGCTCACAGTTCTTGCAAGGCTGTCCTGTTGTGGTTCAACCAGCAGCACTGGGAATGTGTCCCAGTTATCTGGTTTATTCATCAGTTTTATTAGGAGAATGGTTTCTGGACTGGGTTATGAAAGAAACAAGAAGGTACAGTTTTAGCTTAACCAAAACCTAATTTGCTGTTAGAAGGCTTAAATTCAGTGTGTGAAATGGGCTTAATCCTGCTTTGGGGCTCACAACACACACCTTCATTTTTCCTGTGTGACCATTTTCAAAACGTCCTTCTTGCTACGCCACAGCTGAGGCTGTGTCGCCCGTTTCGCCTGCCGGAGGGTGCTCACGGGCGTTCAGCAGCGGTGTTCTAATTCTGCTCTTCCAGAGGCGTTACGGGAAGGGGCGATGGTGACGTGGGTCTGTCCCAAACGTGGAGGTACGTACACCAGCGTGGGAGTCCGCCTGCCTGCTCTCAGGCAGTTCTTGGTCGACTTGCTGAACAATTTAATTTTTGAGTAAACTCCCTGTTTTTCTTACTTTTTCCAATATTTTCAAAACAGACACACTCGAGGTGGCTTAGCCAGCATTTTGGCCCTTCTTTGTGCCAAAAGAAACTTTGCAGGGATTTCCCGGGTGCCCGCCTTGTTCGCAGGTGCTGTTTGCCATGCAGACCGCGCTGCTGATGCAGGATTATTTCCCAGTGCAGAATTTTTTTGCTCTCACTAAAGCTCTGCAGTGTGCCATGAGCTTTCCCTTTCCCATGTGTTTTACGACCTTTGTGTCTTCTGAGAGCTTGGATCGCTGTGTGATGATGTTCCTCGTTGCAAATGTTTGGGTAGCATGAATTCAGGATGGATGTCACTCCATTGGAAAAGTCCTGCCGTTTTTTTCTAAGCGTTATAAAAATATCATGAGAACACAGAGTTTATGATGGGTATCACCACGTCGTTGCTTTACAAAGCCGTAGGCGTTTGGCTGTGGGGAAGCAGTGGAGAAAGGCAGCTTCCCAGCCTCCTGCTCCTTTCCGTATAGCTTTGGAGGTAGAATGCCTAAATGAGGCTCTAGGATGGGTAGTTCAGGCAATATGCAGGTAGTGGAGCATGCTGAATTGAATTTCAGCCTCTTAAAGAGCTATTGTCTTACAACATTATAAAGAAATTATCTAAAATGTCAAAGCTTTAAATCCTTGTCCTCTTGCTCAGCCCGATAATGAAGGACACTTAGTCTCTCCACCACTAACGCTCTTCCAAGGTAACGTGATCGTTACTGTCCCGCTGGAGCTGGAAGCAGCTTTTTAAGGGAGGAAAAGGCATTATTATACTGCAGCCAGTCATGCTCCCCAGTGGTCTGTAGGATTTGTTGATGTATTGAGACTTGTAAGAAAGGTCACTGACCTGGACGAAAGCCTTGGTAGAGCACTGGGTGCCTGAAGACGTTGTCCCCCGTGGGACTGAATCCACAGAGGAATTATAACGATGGCTCTGAAATGGAAGCACGGTAGATGACTCCCTTAATCCGAGTGCTCTCCTAGAGAAGGTAAATAGAACTTCTGGAGTACTTAGAGGACAAACTTCATCTGTCTCTGAGTACCGTGGCCCCTGTCTCCACAGGGACACAGTTTGAGTTTGATGCTCTGTACACTTTTTTCCCCACCCACTAACCCCCCCCGGTTCCTGGTGTAGAGGAACAGAAGGGTGGTACCGCCATCAAAAACCACTTGAGCCCAAATCCCTCCGGAGTCTCCTTGAAGCTAATGAGCATTTATGGCTGTACCATGTGGGGAAGTAAAATAAGGATAATAATCCTGCTTTCATGTTCAGCCAGATGAATTCCCCTGTACAACTCGTATTTATCGCATGAGCTGTAGATACAGGAGGCATCACTCTCCCCAGTCTGAACCGAGACAAGGCGGGGGGGTGAGGCATACGCTTCCCAGACTGGCGGGAGTCACGAATGTTTGGGAAGTAAAGAATAGTTCCAAAAAACCTGGATGTAAACCTGCTCTGCTGTGTCACCGTGGGCTTTGGGACCGCGGTGCAGTGCCCGGCCAGCCCCAGCCCTGGTGTGCTGGGGGACGGGGAGGGGGTTACGGGTCACAGTCCCTTTGGAGCCCCCCGGGGCAGCAGGGACACTGAGGCAAAGAAAAAGGGAACAATTTTGTGGCTCGCAGCCATCCATGGGGGATCCCAAGGGTGGCATGATGCTTTCCTGACTTTTTCCAGGTGCTTTTGGGTTTTTTTTTTTTTTTTTTAAGCTGTCCCGGAGCAGCCTGGCTGGGTGAACACGCTTCTGGAGTCAGGCAGCGCAGGCACGAGTGCCGGTCCTGCCAGAGCGGCCGGCGACCACGGCTTCACCGCTCGCCCGGACCCAAAGTGCTGCAGTCGGTCAAGCGCCATGTGAGGTAGATTCTTTTATTTCATTTTCATTGACAAAATGACTAGACAAGAGTAAACACAAAGGCGGGAGAAGCAGAGTAAGCAGGCCAGTCTGGGGTGGCAGCGGCTTCTAAACTTTATATATATATTTTTTTT
>JAVJGG010000037.1:22003035-22044951 GCA_035590195.1 Aviceda cuculoides | reverse complement strand
ACAGCGTCCCGCACCCACCCGCGGGGCTGCCGGCGCTCTGAGGCGGCCGCGCTAGGCCCCCGGCGCCGGCGGCTGCCGCCCGGCCTCGGCCCGGCGCCGCTCGATGAGCGCAGCGGAGCGACGCGGCCCGGCCCGCCTCTTCCTTCCCCCCCCCCCAGGCGGCGAGAAGCGCGGGGGCGGGCTGCGCTGAGGGGAGGGAGGCCGCGGGGCGGGCTGCGCTGAGGGGAGGGAGGGTCCGCGCCTTCCGTGGGGTCCGTCGGGGGGGGGGGACCCCGCCGAAACGGCGGCGGGAGGGTGGGTGGTGTTTGTCCCGGGAGTGGAAGGGGCTCTGCAGGGCGGAGGAGACGCGGGTGAAGCCCTCGGGGGGGCTGCCCGCCGGCGTCTGCTGCTGTGGGGAGGCTGATGAGCGTTTGTCCTGATAGCGAAAAAGGCGGTCGAGGAAACTCTCTAAGACTCGTTTTGGAGTTTTAGAAAGCAGGCGTTCTTCACTGCAGCGCTGGGTGCACGGGGGATAGTTCCACCTAGCGTGCGTGCCACAGCTTTAGCACAAATGTGTTACATAGAATAACTAATTGCATATTAGTCAGATTAGTATACATATACATAAAAATGATTATAACTGATTATCCTAGTACGGCCTACATCCGATCATGCGCAATGAAGGATCGTTTGAGTCAAAGGGCTGCTTTTGCGACCACCGACCCATTCGAAGTACCTGCTGGCCATCCTCGAAGTCTTTATTCTTGTCCTCGTTCTCTGATCTTGAAGCTTAACGCCGTTTCAATCCCATGTGGTCAGTTTCAATGCTCTCATCTAGCCTACAGGAACATCTAGTCATAAGAGCAAAGAACTGCAAAACTTATTAATAATTACTAGTTAATCACTTGACAACACTTTTGTAATTATCTCCCCAGTTACCCTTTGTCTATTGTTTCAACCATAATGCTAATATATGGTAATTTATCAAATCTCACACAGTCATGTAGCAGCAAACCAGTTTTCATAGAAGGTACAAAATATTCGAACCATGAAAGTCTGAACAAACCACGCAAAATGTATGGACATACGCTATCAGTCCTGCCAGGAAATACAGCATGAAAAGAAGGGAATTGCAAAAGAAAACAGTACGAAACATCAAAGACTTGCTGTGGCTTGGTTTTGGGTTAGAGAAAAAGAGGATTACCAAGGGAAAACAATAAACGTGTTTTGATAATGACACGACTGTGACAAAAGAAATGGACCGGTTGCCCCAATACACCTGGCACTTGTCAGATCGCTTCAATAGTCACCGAAACAGAGCCCAACGCCGGTGTTAAGCTTGGGAGCTGCCAAACTGCGTCCGCCAGCTCATGGCTGCTGAACTATGAGAAGAAATTCGGCGTAGTTTCGATACTAGGTCTGTGTTTGTCAGCCTGGATTGATTGAAGTTTTCTTTACTGTGTGGAGATGTATGGACAAGACAGGATACCGTGGGAGTGCTAGGGATTCAGTATGATTCAGGGGGGGTCAGTCCTTCCCTCCTCGCAAGTGTAATTTCACTGCTGAATTACTTAAATGTCACTGCGTTTGGCCAACTGCACATCCTCAGGGTTCTCGTCGCTCCTCCCTGTACTGCTCCTGCGAGGAGGCATCTTGGAGGGGCTGGAAGGAGTGGAGCCTGAAGGAGGAGCTCACCCAAACGTGAGTTAATTGGAAGCGTGGTTCCTCTGAAGCCTGAATAAATCTTTGTCTCACCAAAAAGAGTGTTACAGGTTTGTTGGTAACTGGGAAGAAACATTACACGGATCTATCTGGCCTTTTAAGCACGTCACAAGTCAGCACCTCACTGCAGACAGGAGCATGATTATGAGCACAAAAGGGTTTTTTTTGGAATGACCTATTAAAAAAAAAAAATCTCAGATCTACAACAACATGGTCAGGCCTGTGTAAGAACATAACCTTTGCTCACCATTTTTTTTTTTTTTTTTTGTGACTACTGTTTCTTATTAAATTCCTGCTTCACCTTTAGAAATTACCTCTTTTCTACAGAAACATTTTGCTGTAGATGTCAGAGCTCTCTGCCCAGTAATCAGCTGTTTATTCAGACACATGTGGGCTGGCCAGACCTTAGGAAGTCACCTAATTTATCTGTGTGCCTGATGGCAGGATTTGATTATGACTGTCATCCCTGCTTGATGTTTGTCTATAGATGCCCAGTGACAGTTTCTTTCAGTCCTTGGGTGCCTGCTCCACTGCCTCCCTATCCAACACTGAAAGCTTTCCCTGATACCTAACCTGAATTTTACTTGTTGTTATCTTCTAGTCCCAGCCCAAAGGACTTGGAGAGCATGTGGAAGCCTTAACGTGTTACACTTCTGCACAAGTCTTCCCTTAACTTGTTTCCTCACTGGTACTTTTTAGGCTCTGGTAGTATCCTTTGCTGTGTACTGGCTTCTTTTCATCCGCTCCATGGCTTGCTTAAGGGCAGTATCTGAGCTGGACACGGTGCGTGTGAGCGGAGGCGTTATCAGCGCTGTGCAGAGCGGAAGAATTACTTCATGTGTCTTGCAGAGGACACTTGCTTTTCGGTGGCCTGGGGTGCCTTTTTCACAAGTGCGTGGCATTGTTTCTTTCTCTTCAGTTTATGACCCTCCAAAACCCCAGATCCTTTTCTGCGGGACAGATACCTGATTGGTTGATAATTGATTATTTATAGCTAGTAATTTACAGTTGATAATGCCTAAATGCTGTTGAGAGCTTGTCCATGCTGAACTGCACCCAATTTCCGCCCATTTATCAAGAACTTTTTAAATTCTATTCTTAGCCTCCAAAGCACTCACCTCTCCCACCTTGTGTCACCTGCACATTTAATAGGCTTCTCTGTATTTGCAGTCCAGGTTGTTAATGAATGTAAGTCATTAGCTGCCTTATCCTTCCTATAACTCCGTTACACATAGCCCCACTTTCTGCAGGGTCTTCTCTGGGCCCTTGGGTCGGTTTCTGCTGCTTGTCCTGCTTGTGAGCCTGTGTCACCCGATCCTATGGATCGCAGCTCAAAGCTCTCAGCACGAGGTTAGGAAGCTGGTCTTGCTCTGGTAGTGGTAATTTCTCAAAGTAAGACTGATGTCCACGTGGCTGTATGGCAAAAGCATTGGACAAGGTGGTATAAAACCACTGGACAAAACCTGCACAGTTTTTCCAGCAACATTTGGATTTGAGTTCCTATGTGAAGAACAAATTGGGGTATCAGCAGTGGTCTGTTGGTAGCTGGCTATAGGTTATTTCTTTGCAGTCAGTCATTAAACATTTCTGCTCTTGAAAAGTTATTAGAGAATTGTCAGACTATGGTATATAATTAACCCTCAATAAATAAAGTTGAACCATTTCTGGGCTAAACTGTGTGCTTGTATGGAGCCTTCCATCCTGTGGTTAAATCTGTAGTTCCCTTTTTCAATGCATGCTTGTCTAACTTATCATATGCCATCATTTCTGAAGTACCTATCACATTTGTACTTGAAAGACAGCAGTTATAAAAGAAACCCACGGGGAGATGACCCAGAGGACGTTTGAACAAATGGAGAGGACTCTTCACAGAACTTTTGAGACTCCGCAGGTAACCTCCGGGGATATCTGTTGTGGTTTGGTTTTGTCTTGTTATGTGTTGTTTGAAGACTGCAAAGGTCCTGCTTTTCAAATTCAGCTTTGCCTTACGCTGGGAAATGCATCTGGAATGTGCTTCTGACCAGTGGCTTGTGAGATGATAGTGGGACATGTCAGCTATAAGTAGGAAAATCATTACCTTTTAGAGGCTGTTTTCTATGGTTTGGATTTCTACTGTCCTTTAAGAAGGAGTGCTTCTTCTGGGATACTGCCCTCTTCGGAGGGAATATTTCCTTTACCTTCTGCTTATTACTTTTTACCGTATATAACCAAAACAAAAAGTCATTAAGGTTTTTATTTGTCCTGAGAACTTAGTATATCCTTTTTTGTGAGGAGTGTAATCCTCTTGTAGATTTCTAGTTAACATCTTTACTTGAATACACTGATTTTGATTCTCTTTTCAGTTATTTCTCACATGAAACACACAGAGTATCACAGGCTGCAAAGCATTCTTATAGGTTGTGGTCTTACACAGCTATATAAATACCTCTTGCAAAAGCTGTACTTTCAATCTTAGTCTGATAGTAAGAAAAAGAAAACCAGCATTTTTGGAAACAAGGCAGGAAAAGATAAACTGAAAAGAAGCACAGGGATAATAATTGAAAACTAATCTGCGTTACAGTAACATTTTATATCAAGTTTCAAATCAGTAAACTGCTGCTCAGTAAATGTTAGATCTCTGTCTAATACCCACATGCTTTTAGACAGCAGAAGTACCTTTGAAGTACCTTTGAAGATCTTTAGGATCTTTTCAAAAGCATAGGGAAAAGAATGCACCCAGGAAGAATCAGAATCCTTACCTTTTGAGGACAAAGTAAAAAAAAAAAAATCTATAGGTAGCCAAACCCACTTTAAGTAAGCTCAAAAGAGATTCAGGTTTTCAGTTGTGGTAAATGCCAGAGCAGTCCTGAAACGAATGTATTGACATTACTCAAGTTAGTAGATGTGAATCCTAAGCAGCTGTAAAACATGAGGCTTTTTAAGGATTTTTTTTTTTTTTAATAATAATGTACTGAAGTGATTGCTTTTTCTTAAAAAAAAAAAGTGAATGCTCTTAGCAGTGGAACTAATGAAGCTTCTTTCCCAAAGTCTCGTAGTTGTACCTGATAAAGCTTTGACTGCAGCTGGGGAAGCACGACCTGTCCCTCTATCTCTCTTCTATGCAAGTGGAATGCCCTTTGGTGGGTTCTCATGTCTTTCTCACCGAGGTACTTGGTTCACATTACAAGAGCATAATCTACTTGAAACTGCTTCTTAGCTGCTGGTTTTGATTGTAGGTAGTTGGTGGGGGAGCTGCAATGAACGTATTGGGTAATGTTAACAGGTAGGAGTGCAGATATGCACGCATGCATAAAAGCACATGCACACACATCTGTGCAGTTCAGAGTTGTGTTCTTGGCAGAGTTGTACTGGGGTTATTGCTTGCATGAAAATGAGAAGCTAGTTTTTATTTTCAGGGACTTGAAGTTGATAAATTTTTACTTTTAAATAGAGAAGACAAGTTACTAGTGTATTTAATAGTCTCATCGGGTAAATGAAACAATGTTTTTTGAAGCAGGAAAGAAAGCCTGATGCCAGTAATTTGTACAAAAGAACATTGGAAATGTGTGTCATGTTCTAGCACTTTTTAAATTAGTTTTTATCAGATATAGCAGTATAGGTGTGGCAGAGATTAGGTGCCATTGTAAACTTGTGTTCAGTCCACATAATGCCCTCCAGAATAACATAATTTTGTGAAGCAGATATTTGCATGGTGTTCAAGTGGGAAAATCCAAAAGAACAGACTTTTCATGAATGGTAATGCAATAGGAAATAGTCTTGGAGGCATTGTGTAGGCATAAATGTACGGCATGAATAATAATTACCTGATTGTTTGTGATTCATGTGCATTTTGGAAGAACCAAAAAGTCTGGCCAAAATGTCTTTCAATAACCCAACATACAGAAGACCAAACCCTGGCTCCCCAGGAATAATCGGTTAGCAAACTCCAGAGGTTCAGTTAGCCTTGTGCACATTTTGGCTAGCAGAATAGCAGATACGTACAAAATATGAATATAGATAATGAGTGGACTTGGACATTAAGAAACACACTGTATTGTAGATTATGTGTCATTTTAATGAACTCAGCATTCATACACCATTTTGAAAAATAGTCACTGTACAGCAGAAGTATTCCAACTGTGATCAATTGGAGTTCTTCCAGTCCCTGGGTTATTTATTGGAGGTTCAGGGAGAACTGATGGGTTAAAGGCGCTTTCTCTGCTCATTACCATCTGAAAATATTATGTTTTCCATACAAGCAATTGCTGTAGTGCCCCAGGGAAGTAGTGTGATTGGGCTGGGAGGGCGTTTTTCTCTTTGGTAAGAACATTTTGGAAAGCTACTGTTCTGTATTTCCATGTTGTTTACATTAGGTTATACATGAATGATTACACACAGATTTTTTTTCTCCCGGTACTTCATGAAACAATCTGTAGGAAGCATAAGAACATGCTGGTTTTAAGCATTAAGAATAGTCATTCATTTAAATTAGAAACAAACAAAATAGTTTCTCTTACACCCAATAATTAACACTGGAGAATTAGCCTTGAGGTGGGCACTGAGACTGCTTCTTTAGCAAGCTTTATTGAAAGAGAAACTGGAAAGTAAATTCTTGTAAGTAGCCATTTTATATATAGTGGCAGCTAAAAAATACGGTTATTTCTGTTCTTGGAGTAAATGGGACTCCACTAAAAGCTCATATACCTGAACCCAACCCACTCCTCGCCATGGAGAGATGCTCTAATTCTGTGACTGCTGCTCTGAACATCCACACACGACAGTGTTTGAAACCAGTAGCTTTTTCAAAGAGAGCTGGCAAAAGCAAAGGGGGCAAAATGAAATATTGGTGGTGGTACTTCTGTTAAATTTAGCTATGACAAGATGCATTTTCCTGCAAGGAAAGGAGAAGAATCTATCCCCTGCAAGGTAGCAGTTTCATTCTTTTGATCATGTGGATATACCATGCTCCATGGTTTGTGTGCTTAACACTTGGGATTGTGTTCCTTTTTAGCTATCATGGGCCTCTGTAAAATGGTGACGAGGGACATATGCTGATACACGGCCGTTCTCATTTACCATCTAAAGATTATGGCCAGCGTGATGATTGTTCTTCTGATCCTCCTTTGGACAACAAACTCGGTTCACCCAAACACACCTCAAGCTGCAGGTAAGGCATTTTCCTTCTACCAGTGTGTAGCTTTAGCACCAGTGGGTGACCAAGGCCCCTTTAAGTGTTGGTCAAAGGCACTATTCTACACATGAATAAAAGAGTCCATGGCATGCCATGAGTACAGGACCACAGATGACCATGCTGTGTTAACATGCTTCCTGGGACAGTTGTACCCTGTCTCAGATAGCTCCCGGCCAGTGCCTGAGGACTGTTTTGCTTTGAGAAGGAAGAAACATGAGGCAAGCTGTGCCATGCCATGTGTCCTTTGGGCAAGCAGTTCCTGGCCTGGTTTATTTAATCCAGCCAGAGCAAAGGCGTTATTCCAGATAGCCATTTTAGTTCCAGGAACAAAACTGCAGTTAGCTGCAGAAACACGATGACAAAAAGCATTGCTGGCATAATCCTGGTGTATCAACAGCCTTAATGGTGACATTTTTTGTGGGCATCTCAACGAGGAACATTTTAAGGGAACCAGTTCAGGGTGGTTTGTGTTGAGGTTTTCTGAGCCTTCATGAGGCAGTTTTCCTAATGCAAGGTGCATGCTTGAAAATTGAACTAGTGGGCATCAAAGGTTGAAATCGCGGGAGAAGAGAAGTGGGGACTGACACCCCTCAGCTGCCTTGGAGATGGTAATTAAGGGGGGACAGGCTCTGAAGAACTCTAGAAGTGGAGGGGAGTAGATTGATTATTTCATTGCCTTGCTATTTATATGCTAACATTTTCCCCCAGCGTGAGATCTTCCTCATTTCCATATGAGCCCCAGGAATCCCTCTTGCCCTGTCGTTTTAAATTATCATTCCCATCCTTCTATGTTTTCTTCCATTTGTGCTTAATTCCTCTGTTCATCATTTCATTTCTTCTCTTGCATATAACTTCTTCCGGCTGTCAGCCTTCTCTTAGACAGCCACCACATTATGCTCTTCTGCAAGCTTATGCGGGTGAGAATTGTTTGTACGGTTGATCACTTGATCAGCCCTGTTTCAGTACAGATGCCTAGTGTCAACGTGGCTATGAGGATCAGGTTGAAAAAATTGAACCTAATTAATAAGCCAAATGTAATATATCATTGTAATTTTCAAGTTGAAACTGTTGTAAAATTATTTTTTTAAGCTAAGTTTTAAGTAAACTCTTATTTGATGAAGTTTTGGTTGTTATTTAAAGGTATTTTTCAAATACTAGAAACATTTTATAAGAAGCTGTTGAGGGAATATAATATTGTAATGAAATTATTTGCTTGTATTGCTCATTGCCTGTAAACAGCTATTGCTCTAAACAATTCACTGGATCACTATGTTATGAATATTTTTGTTCTTCTCCCTTACAGTTCAGGTTTTCCCACCTGTTAACTTCACCCTTACAGTCTCTGCATTAGCACAAGTACTTTTACATTGGAAACCAAATCCTAATCAAGAACAAACAAACTACACTATTAGATATGATGTGAAAATCCTAAGCCCTGTGCCTGAAGAGGTAAGATAAAAGTCCAGTATCCTAAGAAGGTTAAATTCCTGTTGAGGTAAACATGTTGCACCAAAACAGGGTGCAGTAGGCCTGATATGTCTCTTGAACCATTGGCATATTGAATCACTTATTCTCTTACATCATAAACGTATACTTTGAGCACTGGAGAGATTCCCTTTCAGCTATGCTTATGGCTACAGCTCTGCTGGGACAAGGGTTAGTCTGGGAATTGGCAATCTGCAGCATTCATCTTGGGGGGGAAGCTGGATACTGGTTTTAAGTGATATTGTTCCCTGGTCAAGTCAGCTCACTTAATTCACATTAATGCCAGGGTATCATTAAAGTGTCAGACCATGTTTCATCACCGCTGTGTTCTATAGACAATTTTTTTGTAAGATATAGGTCCTGCTGTCTTAAATGAGAAACCTTGCACACTTCTTGTGTGCATTATTTGTACTCTAGCTTTATACACTTAATATAACCAGCTAAGCTAGCTGGCTGGTTTGCCTCTTTGCAAAGACTGAAGCAGTTTTTGCAGGTCCCTTAATTCGGCTTGCATCACACGTGATGCTTATTTGATTTTTTTTTATTTCAAGTATGATACAAAGAAGACTCACAGTATCCGAACGGCCGCACTTCACAACGGTTTCTCCGCACACATTCGGACATTACTTCTCCATAATGACCTTCAGATGAGAAGTGACTGGGTGAAGGAAAAACTCCCGCCTCCGCCAGGTAAGAAGAAATGCAGAGGAGGTCTGAATTTTGTGTTGTTCCCTGGTCTGTGAACTAGACATCAAAAGGTGACAGGTTTAATACTTGAAAAATACAGCATTTTCCCCTCTATCTGCTACGCTGATCTTACAAAACAATTTAGTCTGGGACTTTCTCTACCACTGTGGAGCCTGGACTACAGTCTGGAGGTGCAGAACATGGATAACCCATGTCAAATTTTCTAAAAATTCCTTGCTAAGGCTAAGATAACTTACTTTTATATACTCTAGGCTATTAAAAGGTCATGTGGCCTTGGCATACATGAAATATGTAATGTTGCTGTGTGGTACCGCTTTACTTATGCTGTTTGGGAGTCTTCATCCATCCATAACTGACAGAGCTGTGTGATAAGGAAGAGAATTGGATACAATAGACATAGATATAATGGACCACAGAATGTAATCAAAATGTTTTAGCAACATGAATTTCTGACGACTTTTGTAATAAGATTTTTCTTTCTGCTTTATAATTCCTTGACTCTAGGTGCTCCAGAGACATCTGTCACTAATTTGTCCTGTGTTACTCGTATCACCATTTCTAGTACTGTTTCTCTCCGTTGCACTTGGCTTCCTGGCCATGGGGCACCAGAAGATACCAAGTACTTTCTATTTTACAGGTTGGTGTTTTCTCCCATTTTAGTCAGCAATGGATTTCTTTAAGAGCATCATGTCTCACAAATATTTTGATTTAGGTATGAGACATACACTGAAGAATGTAAAGATTATAGCAAAGACAAGTGGAACAGGAATACTGAGTGCAAATTTTCAGTGACCCAAATTGATCCTGAAGGGGTTGACAATCTCGTCGTAATCCACATTAATGGGTCTAGCAAGCATGCTGCAATCAAACCTTTTCAGCAGTTATTTAACCAAAATGCCATTGGTGAGTAGGAATACTTTTTTTTTTTAATTTAAAAATGTCTAGCAGGATTGTCAAAAGATTTGTGAGAGAGTATTACTGGATTGACTGGTTCTTGATGCAGGTGAAAGTATGTGCTGGTTTTGCATAGGCATCTTAATGAAATTGGAAGAGATAAAACAGAAATGGAAGGTTTTAACTAACTTTGATTTTAGTATTACAGAATGGCAAAAATAAAAAGCTAGAAAATACAATTAGTTATTCTGTTTGTTAGCCAAAGCATTATTTCCAATATTCATTTTCAACTGATTTATTAAATATACCTTCAGGTACAGTTTTTATCACCTTTTATTTGACAGCCTTTCTTTAAAAGGAAGAAGATGCATGATGTTCAAGATAACCATGTCCTTTTAAAGAAAGGCATTAGACTGTTGAATAAAAGGTAGTATCAGCCATGACTGTCTATCGCCTTTCACCCACCCGGATAATTTCTTTTCCTTCATTAGTTCCATGCCTTTCACTTTTTTGTAAGCAGGTAACGTTTCCCTTTTTTCATGGCTTCACTAAGATAAAACAGTTGACATATTTCTTCTTAGAAATCATCCCCATAATAGCTGCTAATCCATTCTTTTGAATTTGTTCCAATTTTCAGTAACTTTCCTGGTTACATCTGTGGGTTTTTTTTTCCTGAAAAGAAGTTTTTCTAACTGTTCTATCATTATTGTCATGCTTTTGTGAATATTAATTTGATAAATCATCTCTCCCCCCCCGTAATCTAGTTTTCAAAACTTTAAGTGGATTTTTAAAATTGTTTTCCCTTAACTATTGTTTCCAATGTAGTTATTCCTCCTAAATCCTTATCTTTTCTGTCCAAAATGTGAAATAAATTCAAGGATTGTAGATCTTACATGGAAACACTCTCAGGTTATAAAGTGCTCTAATTGTTAGTATTTAAACTTTGCTCTATAAATAACTTACCAGTACAGTTTTCTTTTTGTAGAGAAGGTGAATGTTCCCAGAAATGTCACTGTATTCTTAGAGCAAAATGATCTCCTGGCCACATGGGAGAAGCCAATTTCTCCTTTCCCTAAAGAATGTTTTGAATACGAATTTTACCTCTGCAACCTGAAGTCAGGTAACAAGCAGGTAATTGCTTCTCTGACACCCAAGTATAACATAGCATTCCTGTCTCTGAGCTGACTGTCCTGGATAGCTAGAATTTGCCTTTATGCAACCTGGTGAAAAAGTCTTCGCATTCATGGATATGTTACAAATCTTAAAACATTTAAAATAAAACCTGCTATTAGTATATTTTTGAAACTATGGACTTTTAGTGAAAGTCATCTTGTTTGTGCCTAGGGTTCAGCAGAGCCAAAGTCTCATCAGTTTTCATATTTTTCCTCTTTTTCTGGATGTCATTTATGTCTGCAACAAACTATTCCCAAGAGAACTAGGAAAGCAGAAGGATAAAAATTTGAGTTATCCAGTTTTATGCATCTGGGTTCAGAACAGTAGGAGGATGCACAATTCTGAAAATCCAGCATTAATTGTCTTAAGGAAGAATGCAAAAACAAGGCATCTTTCAAGAATTTGCCCTGAAATATTGGCATATTGTGAGAGAAAATACACCTATAGAAGTGAAGATCTTCAAAAACAAAGCCAGATGCTCACTGTTAATCTAGAAAAAGAATTTTAAAAAAAAGATAAACATGATTAAAGTTTGTGTTCTGATTTGTTTAATCTTAAGTAATCTATAACAGTACAATATTGTTTTTCTAACAGATATTGAAAATATCCTCAAACGACTTCAGATTACGGATTGATGTTACCAGCAGGTATTCAATACAAATAAGAGCTAATCATCACATATGTTGTACGAGAGGATTTTGGAGTGACTGGAGTGAAATTATTTATGTTGGTAAGAATGACATGCTTCTGTCTTCTAGTGAATATTATTACATTGCTGGAAAGCAAATGCTGCCTAATCATGAGCATGCACAACACCAAGCAATTTTAACAGAAGCCAGGAAAATAGGCATTTGAAGAAAGAAACTGACTTCTTAATGCCGAGGGGAGTTAAATCTGTGTTCTATTAAAAAAAAAATCTCAAGCAAACTTTTGGACATATGGGGGGATGTTTAGACAGTGTTTTGGTTTTACATGCTTAAGTTCTGAGAAACTGCTTTAAACTAGCTTAAGGCCTAAGTTCTAGGTAAGGCCTTTCAGTTCCATTACTTTAGTTTTTACACGAGTTTCCCTGGCATGCGTTGTGATGTTCATGTTGGAAATTAATATGAGTCATCATGTGAACTATTACTTTACTGGAGCTATCTGAACTCTTAAATGTTGGGGTTAAAAAAGAGCATACTTTTAGCATCTTTGGAACATGATAATTTGCCCCACTTTGTTCTGTATTTCCTGCCTGCTGAACATGTTTTTCTGAAAATAACAGTTTCTTTATCACAGCACGTTATCAACTGTTTCTTCTTTGACATCCTCCTTTGCTCTTATCTTTCAAGTTTCTTAACTTCCTGGTTTTCACTAAAAAAAAAAAAAAAGTCCCTAACACTCTCCTGTTTACTACACTTTTCCCTCTTACATCTATTTGCTAATGAATGCAATTAAATCTGCTGGTGTTTTGCTGCCTTACTCTTAATACGTCCCCTTGACCTTCCCACCTGGCTCCATGGTGGTGACAAGCCCTTGGGAAGAAAAGCTCAGCAACCTGACCACCCACCCGGGGCAGGGGGATGACCAAATATCTCATTAATTAAGAAAACCATGCCTGTTTATTAGCCTCATGCACCTATCCAGGAAATATTTGGGTGACGCCAACTTTAAGATCAGCAGACCTCTTCTGACCCCATACCCTGAGAAAAACATTGGCCTAGATTGTCCATCCCGTAGCAGCAATCCTCCAACTTTGTTAAAAACTGAAACACAATTCTGGTTTCTTTCCTTGGGCTGTGGTGGTGTTTAGAAACGTTACAGTCAAAGCAAGCTAGATAAAAATCATTAGTGCAGCCAAATGGGCTGGACACCCTCATTAGCTACGTGTGGCAGCCTGATACAAATCAAATCTGTGAAGCTGTAGGTACGTGTGAACAGCCACTGCCAGGGTTCACGGTTTAAAAGACGCGCAGGCCAAGTTTGGGGCTGAGAGGTACCCCACAGCACGTTTGGGCTGTCCCAGTTCTGCTTTCCCAGCAAGGCTGAGAGATTTGAGGGCCCCTCTCCGTGAGCTGGAGCCCTTCTGGAGCTGTCTCTGCTGCACGGCATGATGATGGCTGAGGAACCTGGAAACATCGCCCTTACGGATGCCTCTACTCACGCACTGCACATATCAAATACGGAAAATTCATTCTGATGCTAAAAAAAAAAAAAAAAAAAGTTAGTCTTCCATAAAAAGTTACTTGAATCTCAAAATATCCAAGAACAGGTCCACTTACTTCAGTTTTGCTTATGAGAAGGGGATTTACAGGCTTGTTGCATTTCACTGACACAATCCATGTTATTGCCTACGTCGCTGTGTTTCAGTACATACTTCAGCCAGCCTCGTTAGCGTTGCCGTGGCTCTGAGGAGGTTTCATCTGTTCCCTCCCTTTCACGTATTTCGTGGACACCTCTCACTAGGCAGGTGCGTGTGCTTGTGCCGGTTCACAGCAGCGTTGGTGCGCAGGCTCGGCTGGTACCTCCGGGCACGTCTCGGAGAGAAGCCGGAGGAGGATCGCGCCGGGCAGGTCCCCAGAGCCACAGCGCGGCCTCTGCAATTGCTGCTTCTCCCGCACCTTTACTCCCAGTTGCAGTGAGACTGTGTTGCCTGATCCTGCCTTTTTGGGGCCGTTGCCAACCAACATAAGATGTAAGAGACTTAGGACCCTGCCATTTTTCGTTTGGAAAACGGAGACGCTTCCCAGCCTTCGTGCTGGGACGCTTAAAATTGGTTCATGGGACGTAACTGTTTTCCACGGTTTGCCGCCCCAGTCATCCTCAAGACTTACGTGAAGCATAACTCATTGACAGTTACATCCTAAATCTTATTTTCTTGAAAGAAAAGTGGTAACCCTGAAGACAAAATTAACCATCCTAACCCATCTGTAACTGCAAGGTTGACTGTGTACCCCCGTCGGGGTGGTACGGAGGTGCAGGATGGATCACACAGGCCGGCTCATGGCATGGTCCACATGCTGCTCTCAGGGACTGCCATGCAACTGCAGCTGTCAGCGGAGACAGCGGGCTCACCTCCTCATTTCTCAGAAACAAATCTGGCCACAATTGAATATTGTTTTGTCTAGAGCACCAATAAACCCAACACTCCTGCTGCTGGCCGATTTATGTCCTTTCGATTACCTGGTAATGGCAGTGCTGGCACCTTGATGCATAGGACAAGCAGTTATCGTAAGCACACAAGGACTCGGCAGCCTTTTGAAAACGCAGTTCAGTGTAAATGTTTCTGTTATATAGCATAATGTGGCACAAAATAGTGGTCGTGGTCACTGAGCACTGCCTATTCAAAACAGAAACATTGACCTTGATAGAAATACCTGTGTCTGCTCACAGGCAGAGGCAGCAGAGAAATTCTTCCTGAGGAAACGTATCAGCAACCAGCTCACAAGAAAAATGGGGGATTTCAATGTCTTTTTTACAGGCAAGTTTAGGAAACCCGAGAAATCCAGTTCCTGGCTAGAAAGGATTAACAGAAGTGAAGAATGGTTTAATGGAAAGCAAACAGTTTGAGCCTGAGATTGTCAGCAAACAGTGTCTTTGCTGAGTACCAGTCGTGTGCCCGCTGCATGGCATGGCCTGTGTCAGGACGGCAGCTCACGGACCGTGTTGTCCTTCCAGTGGGCCTCGCTCCTCATGCTTCTGGCCTGTTCTCTGCTTCACGTCAAAATGAAAGAAATTTATTGTTGAAACTAGAAAGCCAGTTTCACGGAAATTGTTCTTGAAGCTCTGTTTCATTTCTAATTCTAGATACCAACTCTTCGTTGGTTGCACGTAAATTTGTGGTCTGAATATAATCACATAAAACAGCTGATGAAATCTTTTGGAAGAGTGTGTTTAAAATAATCTGCACTAAAATAATATATTGAATTTCTTTTTTTCTTGACATTCAGGGCAAAACAAACTGGAGAATCCCGTAGCCTGGATTCTCACTGTGCTTTGTGTATTCACGTGCTGCACATTCCTGCTTGTTGCTGTAATATGCAAAATGTGAGTATCATCATCTTCTTTTTAATTCTTTTCTTTTTAAGAAAGGGCACTGAGTTTGGTATTCAAGCATGATTATACAAAGCAAAAGTACTGAAAAGTAATAATCAGCCTCAATTATCAACAATAACATTCAGCAAAATTGTTGGGGTAAGAGGGTTATTCAAAGTAATCTTAAATGACAAAACCGTATACTGAGTGAGGTGGATTTGTTAAAAATCTTTTTGTCCTTATCTCGTTTCTTTACTTAAATGGATCTGGTTGGGTCAATGATTTCCTAAGGAGGACTCTGTCTTTAACCCTGGTGAAAGCTGCGGCAAGCATCTTTCACGGCTAAAATGTACAGACCAATATTTTCTCAGTCTTGTCCAGCTCAGCCTGTAGACATAGTTTCTCTATTGGGCCCTGGGTGTGTAGTCTGAATTTCAGCTGACATCGGAGTATAGTACATGCTCTGAAGAGGTAAAAATTCAGTGCTTTTGTGCTTGCTGCTCCTTTTGACCTCTTAACAGCAAGTGCACTGAACTATTGTTTGCTTTGAGTTTCCAAACTATTTGTTTAGTTTATTTTTAGTTACTACAGAGGTTATGGGTGCCATGTAGTAAAAACATATGACATATAGCCAAACTTCCCAAAATGTGCTGTCAAGAAACCCAGGCACACTTTGGGTTTCTGTAGCTGTGACTAGTCAAATCATAAGTGATTACATAAGGATCAATGTAGTTAAAAGCTTCTCCCCTGAAACATGCATCAAGCAGCAATTATTAGTCCACAATAAACACAGCTCCCAGTAATGTAAGTGCTGTCCTTGACTCTGCCAATTTCTTTTTAATTTCTTTAATGCCTTTTCATTTATTGGTCATCCTGATGTGTCCTTGGCTATTTTCCTTCCCATGCCACATTTCCTTTATCAAATAAAGGTCTTGTCTACAGGAATGTTACATTAGAATAACTGTTATTTACTCTCCCTAAAGTGTCTGGTGTCTATGATAACCTGTTCTTAAGTCAATTTAATTAGCATAGCAGGTCTCAATAAGCAGTCCTTTTTGGAACAAGATAGATTAACTCCCCAGAGAGTTTATTCATGTCGTGCTTTGTATGCACTTGTTCCCAACTATGCAGCCTTGTTGTATTGGTGGAAATCCCCCAAACGCTCTTGCTCACATCACGGATGGCTGACCTGTCTGTAGAGCTGTAGGTCCTCCACTGCTCCAGCATCATCTTCATCAGCTCTCTCCTCTCTCTTTGGGACAGCAAAACACCAACACCAGTTAGTAGCAGTCATACTGCTCCATGTTTTCCTGTGGAGTTCTGCGAATATCTGGATATTATGCAGTTACCCCCTGCGGAGATCCTGAAATAGGTATAGGGGGAGCAACAGGTATAGGGGAAGACTTCTGCTCAAGGACCAGCTTGAAGCTGCTGTGCTAATGCATTTTATGAACTTTAATACATTAGGCAAATTTAAGCTAGCTTTTCCAGGTTCAGCTGCTTGATGCTACATTGGTTGCTTCTAGGAGTCTCTCTCTGCCTGGCTAGTATAAAATTCCCTAGCACCCAAAGTCTCATTACATTCCATCTTTGCCAAAGTGATTAGAATTTTATCTGCTTGCTGCACTGAATTTCATGAAGTTGCTAGCTTTACTCCACCCTTCCCAAGCTGCTTCTTGCTTAGTGTCCTTGCCACTTCTCCAATCCCCCAGCCTGCCCTGGGAGGTGGGAAGTGTAAGAAGGTGAAATGGCCTGCTTAGCCTGCTCATTTGTTGTATCTGCAGACATTAAAAAAAGAAAAATAGAACAGGTTCCCTAGATCACGGTTTCATTAGTACTCTTAGTTTTTACTGCTGTTGAAAATTCATGAAGTGTACCATGCAATTCAAGCCACGGAATCATTTCAAATTTCATACAATTTGAAGCCATTATAAGGAACTTCATTATAGCAAAGAGTTCTATAATTTTTTTCTGTGTGCTTCCTGGTGATTGCAGGCATCAGAGATGCAGCCCACCATTTGGGAGAAATGCTACAAGGCAAAGTAGCCCTTTGGGACTGTTTGGATAGTCTTTTCCCTTCACTTACTTGCAGTAGCTGACATGGTTACTGTTTTGATAAAAAGCACAATTCAGTGTTTTCCTAGTTTGCCCCTCTGTCTTTATGAATTAGCATCTTCTGTACTTCCTTGGAATAACATTTTCTCCTGGAGGTGAGCCCACAGGAGGATGTAGTTAATAACTTGCTCCCAGCTGCTCTCTGATGAATTGACGTGAGGACAGTCAGTAGCCCTCCATACCCTGAAATCAATGTGGTCGTAACGACCTCTGCCAGGTACCCCTCCCTCTTCTGCACCCCACTGCACCCCACGACCAGCAGTCACCAGCCACCCGCTACAGGGAAGTCGTCTGGAAAATGTCACAGGGAATCTTGGTGGAGGCAAGACATTAGAAAAGGCACTCTAACATACTGTGAAAACAAATATTTCATCAATCTCATCGTAGCAGTCAGAAGAGGGAAAAGAAGAGCTTGTTCTCTTACTTCTCTTTATTTATCTTTGACCTTTTCGTGTCACAGTCTGTGGGAAAAGTGGCAAATTTCAGGAAGACAGACACAGCACAATAACTGGAGGGCCTGAAACGCTGAGTTAAGGCACGAGGGTCCCGTGGGGTGTTTCCAAAGCCTGAAGGTCCAGGTAGCGCTAATGGAAAGGGCTGTGCTCTAACCCATGTAGAGAGAAGCAGAGATAACTGGAACACTTTTTGTGACAAGATATTCAATCCCATAACTCCAACTTTGCAGTGTCCTGCAAAAAAGACCAAGACCGTTCTGAGGGCACCACTGCCACCACCCCCACCACCGCCTCACTGCAAAGACTCTTGCACCTGAGGGGCAAGCAGCCCCTGCGGACACAAGTGTGCTTCTGCCTCATTTCTGTTGGGCATTTGTGCACCCCTCCTTAAGTGCTTCTATTCCAGAAGCAACATGTAACTTATGCTTTTTGCTGACTCAATAAATAATTTTGATATGGTTCCATCAAAATCTTTTATTGACAAACAGCACAACTAGAAACGCACCGATTCCAAACAAAACCAAATCTTGTTGGTTACGTTGCACAGCAATAACATAAATCAAAGCCACACTCGGAGCTGAAATAAGATGCAGGTGAAACCATGTGGTCTCCAGGGCCTTCCTCGTGAAAGGACTGGGAGACCCAGCGGAGTGCAGGAGCCATGAAGACGACAGCGCTTGCAAAGCCCACCTGGGTATGGTCACAAAGACCTAACCCTTGGCAGGAAAGCTGGGAAGAGTAGAGGTGACCCCAGGTGCTGGGGCGTAAATATTGGCACTCATCCCAGTCCCACTCCTGAGTTACGCCAGCGGCCGCCTTACCGTCCCACTCTGCTGGTGGTGACCACACAGCCTGACCAGTCCTCTGCAGCCAGCAATGGTTGAACTGCGTTCAGCAGTTCAGCAAAGGGGATGCAAACGTGCCCTGAAAACAACTCACACCCTGCTTTTCCTCCCCATATTCCCACTTCTGGCTGTACACCTCCGCCACGAACCCTCGTCCGTGCGCAGCGATGGGGAGATACCCCGCAGCTTGCTTGGTCAGGTCGATCGTGTAAGCAGCGGTATGGCCCTCCCCTTCGCCTAATAATTAGGTAAGCGTCAATGTCTCCTTCAAGGCAGCAGCAGCTCGGTCAGGAAGGTTTAGCTCCAAACTGATAGTCAGAAAATATTATTCCTCCTCACCTCCCTGGTGAGGAGGAATAATAGGATAAAAGAAAACTTGACAGAACTCAGAAAGCTTTTGGAAGAAGAATAGTCATAAGAACATAAGCACTGAACTAACCAGACATCAGCCAGGAGAACTGTCACAAAATAAATGAGGCAGAGGAGCAGATCCACCCTTGGTCCCAGCAGCTAGGGCTCCACACCTTGGCCACGTCTCTGCTTTAGGGATGTCAGGCTTGCTCCACAGAACAGGCTAAATCCTATAATCTTCACTCAGGCCAAGTTCCCATTAAACTCTGGCCCTATTTGGACATGGTGCTATCCAGGGGCAGAGATAGTGAACGCGTTTTGGTGATTGAAATGTGAAGTCTGTACGCTGGGATATTATCAAAGACCAGAAAAACTTCACTCTGCAGCACTTGCTATCACAAAAATACATATGCCTGTGTGCTTGAGCCAGACTAAAGAGTGTCAGGCAGGGAAGGAGTATCTCAAAGGGTGTTAGCAGGATGAGATATTACACTGCTAAGTAGAACCGTTTGCTGTCAGTCATCTCTGGTCCCGTTCCTTGCCTCCCCCTTGTTCCCTCAGCACACAATTATTTGCAGTTGCTCTCCCACCGTGAGACACGGGCAGATTATGTCCCGAAACCAACGTGTGAGCGAGAGGCACGCTGTCTTGAATGTCCAAACAAAGTAGATGACAACGCAGCCCTTGGGAAGAATGCGAGCACGAACGGGCAGATCAGAGCAATTAATTTCTCTCCGAGACAGGCCTATTGCTGGCTGTTAAAAGCTGCGGCAATGCCCCCTCGGATGGGACCTTCCAGCCCAGCTCTCCGCTGGGATGAGGCTGATGGGGGAGAGCGTCAGCCCACCGCCTCTGTGCCATCCGCATGGCCCCAG
Source organism: Aviceda cuculoides (assembly GCA_035590195.1). Lineage (NCBI taxonomy): Eukaryota > Metazoa > Chordata > Aves > Accipitriformes > Accipitridae > Aviceda > Aviceda cuculoides. Next base: position 22,025,165 of record JAVJGG010000037.1, on the reverse strand, counting down.
TGTCCAGAAGTGTCCTGGTAGGAATGGCATACCTGCCCCCTCCTCAGGGTGTCCACTGGTGGACCATCACCCGTTACTTTCAGCCCTTTTGAACCTGCTGTTGCCATCGGATGCCGATGACTGAGTGGGGCAGGAGGGCTGGTGGTGCAAGGAGATGTGTCTTCTCGCAGGGCTAAGCACATGCTGCTTGTCGGATACGTCATCCATCAGGAAAAGCAATTCTTTCACGTCCCTCCGCTATACTGTTTTTTTGCAGAAACCAAGTATGGAGTAAACTGTTTCCACCAATTCCAACACCCAGCAACAAATTCAGAGATCCCTTCCCAAATGACTATGAGGTAAAATAACTTACTTTTTTGTTTGTTTGGGTTTTTGTTTGTTTGTTTAGTTGGTTGGTTGGTTTTTGTTAGAAGGAATGCTTGTGTTTGTGTGCCGCTCTTTCCCTGTAAGGCTGTGAGCCTATAGCCTGTTACAGGTCAGTTAAAGCCTATTGACCTCTTAGAATTTCTCATGTCTGTATTAAATGTGGACTACATTGTCAAACGTGTTGTGCAAAACATGCCAAATGGGAAATTTGTGGGTGCTGTTAACGTAACGATATGCATAGCCCTGACTATAACATGGGGTTAGCCATTGAATTTAGCAATTTGTGAGGCTGTTCTTGCAATCCTAACTGCTGTGGTCGGGTCTCACCTGGCTGTGTGACCACCTCCGCCGAGGACAGGTCCCAGTCTGCCACAGCTCTGGATCTGGCCTTGTTTGTAGATGAAGTGTTTTGGGCAGGGTTAAAAAAGAACGAAGGGATTAAGGGCTCCTGTTGAATGCTTTTCTAATATGCACCGAATTTCAGGCACACAGTGTGGTACCTATGGCTCTGCCTTTTGTACGGAAATGCAGTGTAGTTGCTCCTTCCACTGAGCACAGCCAGGCAGATAGCTCTGCCTTGGTGCAGACTGGAGGTTTGCTCCTGGAGAGCTGATTTATTTTGCGACCTAACAACGGGAAATATTTTGGTCCTACTGTTAAGCCGGTCTTAAGCCTTATTATGTTTGGTGTTACTTCCTGATAAATACATTTACCTTACAGATAAGATAAAACTCCTCATTGTCTGCTCAAGGGAAGTGCTGCTCAGTAACTTGATTTTAATTTGTCCCCTTAGAATAGGGGTTTGATTTTCTGGGTATTGTTCTTATTCCACAGTCTGGACAAGGAAACAGGCTTAAAAGATTATCATATAATGTTTGATTTTAATTAAAGTCAGCGATATAAAATAACACGACTCAGGGTATCACAAATAAGAATATGACAAATAGCAAATACTAACACTGCAGCTAGAAAATGTGGGCTTACAAAGCCTGTTTCACATTCCCCAGCCCAGCACTGCCTTGTATTTAGTCGTCTCTTTATATATAAAGCGAGCTCGGTGCAGGTGGGCGACACTGGCTGGAGGCTTTCTGCTGGCAGCACGGCCGCAGGGGTGGTGGCAGCGGCGGGGAGCGGGGAGGACGTGGCCCTGGTGTCTCCGCTGAGATCAGCCAGGAGAGTGAAACCCCCAGCAGCTGTTCCTTGTGGGCACCGAGTTCCTAAATTCACAGCGTAAACAGCGGGGTGGGGTGACGGAAGCCCAGCACGGCGATGCCAGCACGGCCCACGGGATCCGCGCTCGGCCCCGAGGAGCAGCTCTGCCTCCGGCTGCCCCTGCAGGCTCCCTAGCCGCTGAACCGCTGCTTTCTGCTTCCTTCTGCAGGTCACTTGCTTGCGCAACTCTGCTCGGTACCGAGGGGTCAGGATGCGGCCCCACAGGTGGGCTTTGCTGCTGGGTATTCAGAAAAATTGGCACGCCTTGTAACATGCCCTCCAGCTCCTCCTGGGGCTCTTCGTCCTTGGCTAGAGGGGTGTCTGGTGGGCCACCCTGGTCAACTGTGTTGTGAAAAAACGTGCCAAGTGGGAAACCTGTGGGTGCGGAGGGCTGCTAGCCCGAGGGAGGGAGTGATGAGGAGCCCTGTGAGAACTTCGGCAGAAATGTGAACTTTCTGGTAACATTCTTCTGTTGAACCCAATGCTCTTTCTCGGCTCTACCTCATGGAGCGTTTTGGGTGAATCCCTCTTTAAATGCACCAGCTTGAAACACGTTGTTTTGCAAAACATGTTAAGTAAGGGCTTTGCAGCATTTGTTTCGTAACGAATTTCAACACAGGCTAAAAACGGTATGTCGTGACTCCTCTCTTAATTAGTGCAGCTCAATCGATAACCCAATTACCTCCCAACTCGCCAGCTAAAAGTGATGTTTGCTTTCCAGAGAGCACGTACCTACACCAGCGAGACGGAGACCGAGTTCAGCAGCTTCGCCGAAGATCTCTACTGCAGCACCCTTGACGACTCTGTTTTCTGAGAGGCTGCGCGGCCCCGGCACGCCACCAGCACCGCCGGAGCCGGCTTCGTGTCACCTCTGCTGCAGCGGCGTTTCCGACCAGGGGAGGAGGACTTGCTTCCACAGGGCGCCCTGCGTGATGATAAGCTACTAAACAAGCAGTCCCAGTTTAAGCAGGATTTAAGTATGCAGTACAAGGGCTGTGTAGGAAAAAAAAAAACGTTCTGGGAAAGAGCTAACGGCTTTTTTTCTGGTTGACAGCTTAATCTTTTGGATTTTTGTTTTGTTTTAAAGAACTCTGACAACTCGAGCTGCAAAATGCAAAGTGGGACTTGGCGCAGCCCTGTTGTGTGGCAGCAAGGTACCCAGCCGTGGTCCCTGGCAGTGACCAAGGTGGGTCAAATCCTAGGAAAAGAGTAAAACAGGCTGTAGAGCGCCCCAGTTCCGTCGTCCCCAGTGCTGCATGGCTACAGCAAATCCATCATGAGAATTGGGACCCACACCTGGCCTTCACTGATACATTTTGTAATAAACCAGTGTGAACTCAGCAAATAACCTCCATGGAAATGCAATTCACTAATGAAGGGAGCATCTGCCTGTGCCGTGTGGGAGCTGTGAGCCGTGCAGCCAGACCGCTCCTGCATGGGGACTGCTTGGACGGTGCAACAGCCAGGCTGTGCCCAACGTGGCAGTGTCCATCTTGTACCGCATGAAGGTACTTACATCTTGGCATTTAAGTAAACGTAGTGCCAGTTTTGGATGTTGGGAAGAGGCTGTCTCAGGTGCAGGACTTTATAAACCCCCCAAAGCCTCTGGATTTTATAGGCTATTTAAGACAAGGTTAGTTTGCTTATGCAGCCGACACACAATTAGAGTCTTACTACTGTTGTGCACGAAGCTAGCACCTTGCCTTGCTACTTTTGTACACGTAGGTAGCCCAGTGCCTTGTTATTTGTGTGCAAGCACCTGGCACCTTGCTGCCACAGGCACAACTCCCAAAATCTCTGGCTTCACGTGCGTGGCAGGTTCTGCAAGTGGCCTGGGGTGCTGCCCGGGTTGTGCGCCCTGCAGGCGTGCGAGGAGCCACGTTTAAACCTACAGTAAATTCACCGCCTAGGAACTGAAAACTATTTTGGGGAAATAGCTAGGAACCGCTGCAGAAAACTGACAGGAGTTTCCCACTCACAAGCCACCGGCAACTGAAGACCCCTCGGCAGCCCCCCGCAGAGCACCGACCCCAGCGCTGAGCGTGAAACCCCTCTCGGCCCCGGCTGGGCATGGCCAGCTCCGAGCTCGCCGACGGCTCTGCCCGTGCGGTGCTGCGGGGGGGCTGCTCACCCGCACCCCCCAGCCGGGACCCTGCTGCGCCAGGCACACGGTAAGAGCTGGGGAGGGCAACAGGCTCCTGCTCTCCCGTTTTTCCTGTGAAGTTCTGAGATATTGGTAAAAATGTCTATGCTCCTGTAGTTGTGCTGCCATGTGGACAAAGACACTCGACTAACGATACCTCGACGCCTGCTGCACGCCTCGCCTCGGGTGTCCTGGCTGCCCGGCACACGGAGGAGCCCTTGCTGTTTATTCCTCTCCTGGTTCGTGGAAGTTTATTTTTTCTTCAGGTTATTTTCTTCCTTCTCGTAAGATTCGTACAGTTTGCGGAAGAAAGGAGGCGTTTTTAAGATCTTGGTTTCCTTGGGGCTTAAAAGTGCCCACCTTTCAGCTGCGTGAACCGGTGGGGCTGTGATGGCTGACGCCTGCGCGGGGATCACGGCGGCCGGCCCAGACTGCGGTCTGGGTGCTGCGAGACCCCAGGTTCAGCAGGGAACGAGAGCTTCACCTCTGTTTCTTACATCACCTCTTCCGAATGAGGGAAAGAGCGTCCGGCTGCCCACCCAGGTGCTCACCGGGGGCTGCAGGACGGGGGAGGCACGGGAGACTCGCAGTCGGCTCATTTCCAGTGCAAACCACTTTTGCAGGCTCTTGCCTTTGACGTCGGCCGGCAGCATCTGCAAAAGGACAAGAAGGGATCGGTTGTGCTTCCTGGCACAAGAGGAAAGTTTACGGGGGGGCGGGGGGGAAGAAAAAAAAAAATGGCATAAACTGCTAAACTTCCTTAATTGCACCTGCAAAATAAAGCACAGCCTGGGAATGCAGAGTTTTCAAGCGTACAATAATTAAAGAAATGCGACAAGGACTTCTTGGTGCTCTTAAGAGGCTTTCTGAGCGGCAAGGAGCTGGGCTCCTCGTGTCCAACTTCAGCTGCCGTCAGGTAATTTTGAAAATCGAAGCCCAATACTGCGACCTGTTTTCCTTTGCTATCTGTTGTTCCATCTTAAACGAACTGAGTTTGAGACGGCGACGGTTTCTGTTTGTGCTTTGTTTACTTCCATCGTGTAATCCGCCCAGCGAGTTACCAAATAAACCTGCCTGAAACCACTTGAACAACTCGGGCTTTGACCTCTCTGGCTGCGGACCACGAAGCTCTCTTGTTCTTGCGGAGTTCCTTCTGCTTCCAATAAACCTCCTGTCCGTCGAGCTGGCCACAGGTGAGGTTAAGCACATTAACAAAGAATAAAGATTAACCCAGCACGTAAACTGTTTGGAAAGTGCCTAACGTAGTGGAGTTCCCAGGTGCTACAGACTAAAAATAATTATAATAAATGAGCGAGTTCTCATCTGGGTGAAATAGCATGGCTACATCAAAATTAATGCAGCTCATTAATAGAACAATGTTTGTGCCTCAAATATCAATCCTGCGTGTGATTTTAATGGATCTGAGGCGCCTAGCTTTAGCGGTCTAAAATCAGAATTTCATTAGTAAAATCCTAAAAATGAGACTAAAGAGAATTCATTTACTGTATTTTATGTCATGCCTTCAAGTGGCCCAATAAATAAGATTTCTAAATATAATTTCATTCCCATTAATGGCAAGATATTGCAGAGATGAATGCATTATATTTAAGTCTGTTTTGCATTTGAGCTGTACTTTTGGCCTGCGTATGAATGCCCGGCACTTGCTAGAGAAGGCAGCCGCAGCCTCGGGCAGTCGAGCTGTTCCCAGGGCGCATGGGCAGGTAGCTGGGGGGAAAAAAAAACCCACTTTCGATTTTCAGTGTCACTAATAAGGATGTGCGTGGCGGGAAAACAAGTAAATAAACCTGAGCTGGTGTAAAGCAGCAGGAGGATCTTCATTTTCCCAGCCAGGCCTTTGGTCTGGCAGCCCAGTGCTGCCCGGTGCAGGTACGCGGTGGGGAACCTCACCTGCGCTGAAGAAGATCCACCTGCGTGGGACGAGGGAAGCAATTCCTGGCAGAGCTGCCTCCTCCCCGGAATTACACTCGGAGCAGGGAGTCTTCACTGCAGGCAGCCGCGGTCAGCTCAGGCCGGGGGATTTGCTCTCGTGGCCGCGAGCCGCTGGCGAGCTCTGCCGTGGGGAAGGCGAAGGGCAGAAGCTGCGCGTCACGTTTTGCCGCGCGTCACGTTTTGCCGCGCTTGGGCCAGCCCACGGCGCCAGGGAAGCGTCTGTCCCCAAACTCCTAGATCAGGGTTATGAGTTTTGCGCCCGGAACGCAGAGAAGTATTTATTCTGAGGTTTTTTTATTTTAAACGCAGCTACAAACCCCGTGCGTTCCTCCTGCTGCGGCTTTTCCCCACTGCCTCCGTCAGAGCAGCTCCAGGAGCGTGCCCCTGGCTCCCCTCTGGAGACAGCAATTTTAAATTTGCTTTTTAAAAACCGAATTGTGTTACCGGGCCATTCTGTTTTCGAGCTTCATTGACTGCAAAGCGCAATATCGGTCCTGCGAAACGCAGAGCGCAATCATGCGACTCCTGCGCTGCCACCCCTAAAAATCAGAACTGGAAACGCAGGTTGGTGGATTTAGCGATTTCAAGCAGTGCTCCCCTAAATCCTCAGAAATCCACAGGGATAACCGGCGAAGCGGTGCCGCAACGGGAAGGGGTTGGCTCTGGGCGCAGGGTCAGCGATGCTCCGCTCTCCTGTGCTGCCCACCCCGCTCCCGGCCGGCTGCGGCAGCCGCGGTCGGACAGACAGTCAGGAGGAGGGGGAAATGCCAGTTTGGGTTTTTTGGTTGTTTTTTCCCTTTCTTTTTCAGCCTGAGCTTCCCCAGCTGTAGAGGCTCCGCTCCCACAGCGCCAGCCCACAGGAGCTTGGAAAAGTCATGACTCCACATAAATAGACATTATCAGCCCAAATTCACCCACGGAGATTTATTTTTTTGTCAGTTTTGGAAGCAGAATTGGGCCAGAGATGTATAAATAGATTTTTCTTTTTTTCTGTCTCCACAAAGTTTTGACTTAAACCAACCCTTCTTTTGTATCTTCACATCAGTGACAATCTCAGCAGGCGCTGCCTATTGCCATGGTGAAATCTGTCACTGGGTGGAATGAAACGTGGAGGAAAAATGCTCCTAGAAGACAGGTATCTTTACAAATGACAGAATATTTATTACCAATACCTTTAAAAAAAGATTACATCTGCTAGATCACTGATAAATATCATTTACACTGGGGAGAAAACTACAGAAGCTTCTTTTTTTTGTTCCATTTTTCTTGGTTTTGTGGTTTTTTTTGTTTTTCTTTTTTTTTTTTTTTTTACATAGAAGTAACCATATCAAACTAAGAAAGGAACACAGCTTGAAATACTGACAATATTTCTCTGGTCAACACCCCTGACTTTTACACAAGTGGAATCCTGATTATGAGTTACTGAATAAATATATTTAGAAGGTCTAAAAGTTAACTGTATTATTTTGTAAGCAAAAAAGACAAGTTACAGGCAAATTCAAGCTATCAGGAAAAAAAAGTAATAATAAACCACTGCAGCGCATTTAAACTTGAAAATTTTATAGAAAATTCCGTTGCCTTTTACTAGCGTTATCCCATCTGAGTGAACTTACAAAATTACCCCGTAGTAACAAACAGTCCTTCTCTTAAGAAGAATTATTTTGCTGTGGATATTGTCGTTTTCCGGCGTGACTCTATTTTGCCTTCAGGTGTCTGTGCAGCGTTCCCAAAGAAGCGCCGGCCTCCTCGCGGAGAACTACGGGGAGATCCCACCTCCCCGCGGGCGCCCGGCCGCTCCCCGACGCTCGGCACCGCTCCTCCGATGCTCCCGGTTCGGACCAGACTCCCTAAGCGTTTTCTGTACAGCGGAGTTACGGAGGACGATGAGTTCTGTTCCAGTGCGCGTGGAAAGCAAGCGCGTATTCGGACAACGAACCCCGGGCGGCTTTACTCCTCAGAGCATTCTGATTTTCTCGGAATAAAGTCCCCCAAAGCGAGGTGGGTTTAGCCGGGTTTACACCCAAAGGCGAGAACCGCGTCGTTCGCTCGCTCCTTCGGGTACCTGTCCCTTTTTGTCACTAGAGGCAGAGATTGCATCTTTGCAGTATCTTCATTCCTTCCCAATTTAATGCTAATTGTGATAAAGACAAAGCTATTTCAAGACAGTAGAAACGGGCCCTTGCTGCATGATGCCAGAATATTAGCTACATCTCCTGTAGTCCACAACCAACCAAAATTCCTGTATTTTTTCAGGCTTATAGTGTTCTTACTGAGTATTTCGAGTTTGTCTTGCTCAGACCTCTGAATAAAATATAACTTCTTGTGTGTTATAAGCACTTGATTTAACACAAGAATCATCGTAACTGCCATTTAAATACAGCCGCATTACGAACCGGATCGGGAACAGTTCTGCCTTCCGTAGCCTTGTAAAACTGTACAGTAAAGTTGCAGCCAATTTACTAAGAACAACTTTGAACCCTCCATCATAAAGGAAAAAATTCCAAACAATATTTTCATGATAATGTCGTCCATAGCATTTTATAGCAGAGGAAAAATTAATATCTACATCATATGTTAACTTTAAAAAATTCTATAAAACACTAAATATATAATAAAAAATATGCATATAAGGACATATGTAAACTGCTTTGGTAACATCATATTACAGATGTTTTCAGTGCATTGCAGAGTTTCCAAGGAAACTTCAGACAAAGCTATATTTGCTTTGAGGAAGTACTGTATAATGCCATTCCTAAAGAAGCATAAACATTTTTCCAGTAGTAAGATGTACTCAAACCACAATATTACTTAGTACTGGGTGTCTTCAAAACAACTAGCTAAATGTTGCTTATATTATAAACAAGAAGTCCTTTATGCAATTTTTGTCATAAACTGGACCGCGCTGTGAGCGATATCATTATTGTGCTGATGGCTGAGAGTGTACAGGCGTTGGAGGTCGAAGAGCCGGATCCTCTTGCGTACGCATCTGAGAAAAGGAGAGAGGGGGAGAAAATAAGCCAAGGGTGAGGAGAGCAGCCTTCGTTAACCCAACCCTCTCCCCGCCCTGATTTTAATTCTCTTTCCTCCGATGAAGCGCGGTGGTGGCAGGAGGCGACGCGGCTCCCGGGAAGGTCCCCTCCTCCTGCTTCAATAACCTCCTGTTTACTGGGTCTCACCTCTCTAACTGGATTTTTGGTTTAACTTGAAATCCTGCCGCTGTTGCGTTGAGGCTACTTTCACAATTCTATTACTTCCTGGCCTGTTTACTTATTTTTTTTTTTTTTTTTTTTACATTTGTACTATAGTCAAGCTGTTACTCAGGGCACCAGTCTGGCATGATCCACATCCTGGAGGAGCTGCATTCCCGCGCTGCAGCCCGCTGCGTTCAGCCCGATCGGAACCGGCATGTGTTCCTGCTCTCCTTCGCTCTCCTCTGCTGATTAAATTCCTCTGTATGGTTTGTACAGCCACAGCGTACAGCCACGGTGGAGATAATTCTGATCTCACCCAGGGTTTTTTACATTGCTGTAATTTTAATGCCATATTCCTGCATTGCAGAGGCTCCTGATTTAATGCAGCTTATAAACTGTGGCATTATTAATGGAAGATGGGACATGGAGATTTTGCAGAAGCAATGTTGTGTAATAAAATACTCTCTTTTCTGCTTGTTCTTCTACACAACCTCATTTCCCTAAATAAATATTTATGCATCCAACACACAATGGAATATGGCTATACAGTAGCCTTATAAATTTAAAAGCCTCTGAACAGCGCATTTGGTATTTTGTTACAGTGAATTGCAGTGGAACAATATATTCAACATATATATGAGTATGGAAGTAAGAGAGTGGGAAGTGCCTAGAAATCTTAAATACAAATATAACTACTTATGATGGTGTTTCTTATGGTTTAATCTTGCCTCATGATGAAATCGGACACGTGGGCTGGAGTGACTCCCGGTCCCGGGTAAATCGGGGTTTCAGCTCCCTCCCTGGCCGATGGCCAGACCTACAGCCTGCCCCCGCTCAGCTTCAAGGCTCTGGTTCGTCCCCGTTTGTAGAAGCGAAGGGTGACTGGGCAGAAGCAGGTCCGTCCCGCCAGCGGGCGAGGAGAGGGGCTGGGGACGCCGGCTCCCTGCGGCTTGGCGGCCAGAGGAGCAGGCACGGACCCCGGTTCCTCCCGTCCTTACTTGATATCTTTGGAATTCGGATTTGTTCGCTGCTGCTGCCATCGCCCCCGTCGCTGAACGGCTTGATCTCTATGATGTAGTCCTCGTTGAACGGCAGGGAGAGCTCCACGGAGGTTTTATTCGTTTCGATTACGGACGCGCCGCTCTGCCTGTTCCACCTGTACAAAACCTGCAGCAGAAGGGAGAGAGAAGAGGCAGAAACGGCAGAGACGTCCACTGCCCTAAGGGCGTCCGGATTTGCTGCTGCTCTTCTCCTGCCTCCGATGCTCAGACACGGGGTCTGGTCACAGAGGGGCCATTCACGCCCCCCAGGGGTTTGTGCTGGGGACTCGCACCAGCACAGCGGTGACAGCCCAGGCGGGGAGCTGACACCGGGAGGGGGGTGATGACCATGTGCAGCACCAGGTGAGGCCTCGGTACCTGGCAGAGCCCCTCGGCGAAATCTTTAGCTTCATCAAGCTAAAATAAGTCCCGAGGCTCAGGTAGAGAGGTCGAAACTTCTTACTACGTTTCTTCAGGAAACTGAGTTGGGGTATTTGATGCAGTGCCATGATCAGCTTCCCAGAATAACTGGCTTGTTTTGAATTACTTTCTAAGATCTGGGAATTCTACTGATTTACATAAGATTTCCAGGAGAGAAAAAAAAAAAAGATGGGCAACGTTTTGCTGCGCTTCAGGAAAGAAATCCGGCTGTGTTATCCTAACAGCAAGGCAAAAGAGGACTTTTTAGAAACCCACTAGATGGAGTTTGATTTTTCAGGGGGACGAGTCTCTCACATTCCCTTTCAACTGACTTCTTAATTTGCATTTCAAACCTAAAACATGTAGTGAAAAGTTGGTCCAAACTGCTGACGTTCATCTGGGGTTTTGACTAAAACCCCTGAGGAATTACTTATTTTCGATAATCCGATACAGTGCACCAAAGATACTTAAAAGTTAGTGCAGAGATTCAGGAGAGCTGGCACAGGCTTGTAAAGCTCATGCTGCTGGCATTCCAGCTTGTGAACAAAATACAAAGCATGTCCAGGTTCTTCATCGTTCCAAGCTTTGGTGGGAAACGTTTGCACAACTCAACCCTCAAGGCAACGGCTGGCAATTGCACACCGATGTCTTCTTTGGGCCAAATTAAACCCTTGCGTAAGGTGATAGAGCTGAATTCTTCCCAAGATTTCTCTCTAGTTAAATTATACCCTATGAAAACGGCTACTAATGAGGATTCTCCTTCTTTTCCTTTTGGCTTTTCTTTCTGAAAAAAATGGGAGCTATTAAAAAAGCATTTTATTTATCTGCAATTAAGGAGTCGGCTACAGCCTCTGGAAGGTTTCCGCCAAAGGCAGGAGAACAGTCCTGCAGGTGGGAGCTTCAGAGGGAAGGAGCAGGCCAAGGTCCGTGGGCCGCGACCCGCACGGTTGCTTGCGGGGGCGAGGGTGAGTAGCCAGCAGAACGTGCTCACTCTGCACCGGTATGGCCTCCGTTTCTGGAGGAATGCTCCAGTTTTAACCTGCAAAACCACGCAAGTACCGTGTAAAACACCTCGTCTGGTCTTACTGTAAACCCCAACTTGACAGTGGATTCACGGAAATATTCGCTGTAGCCCAACACCAGAACGCAGCGAAAGCTGAAGCGTAGTGAGGGCCCAGTGCAGGACTGGGGGGGAGGGAGGTGGTGCTGGGCAGGGTTGTCCAGCTGCCTGTGCTGACAAAATACTCACTTTGTAGCCTCTCACTTCTGACTCGTTGTCCAGCGCTTTCACCTGGTCCCAGTTCAGTATGATCTTGGAGTCGGATGAATTCCATATGATGTTCCCGGGGGGCTGACTTGGTGCTATACCAAAATATACACAACGCTGTATTACTAAGGAGCACCGTTTCCCAGCTGGATCCCTCCCAGTACCAGCGAGGCTTCTGCCACCATAACTGAGCGTGCCCAGAGCCCTATTACTCTGGAAAGCTAATGAGCTGTTTCACTGATCTGTGTCCTCAAGGTCACAGGAGGTGTGACACAACACAGTGCTCGAAATGAAAAAAGGATTCAGTCACTTGCTCAACATGCCTGAGACCAGAAGAAAAAAGCCCTCTTGAACAATGAGATAAATATTTAATTTTCCTGCACAGCTGTGATTCCAGTTTTGCATGCTCTGCTTACTTAACATGGGGAAGAGCCTTACAAAAAAAAAAAAAAAAGAAAAAGCTGGTAAGTCTTCTGCACAAAAACCTGGCAAAGAAAAGTCTGACAGCTCCTTCAGACTCGAGAAAGCTTGAAAACGAGAGAGGGGAGCGCTGGCAGAAACCCTCCCAGGCACGAGCCCCCCGTCCTCACAAACACTCACGTGGCTTTTTGGTTGTGACATTGACTGCGGCACTGGAGGGGCCGGTCCCAGCCGTGTTGTACGCCCTGACTGCCAAGTGATAGAGCGCGTTGCCTCTCAGGTTGCCGACTTTTGTAGATGTTTGATTGCCAACCGTTCGAATCCTTTTTGCGTTTTCTTCCTTTTCGTCGTGTCTCCAACATCTGACCTGAGAAGCAGAGCAGGCACATGTCTACCTCCAGCTACGGGCTGGCAGCAGCCGGTCGTTTCCAGCGCTAACTCCGGCACTTCTGCCCAAAGTGCAAGTGCCGCAGGGACAGATCCTGCACCCTCTTACAATCCCTTCTTGTTCCTTGCTAGAAGCCAGCCTGGCTGCAGCGCTCCCTCCCCAGGACCTCAGACGCTGCTTGGCCATGGAAGCACACGCACGCAGGTTCCCCCCAGCAAGCTCTGCTCTCTGTTTTCAGCCAGATCGCACGCAGAAAAATGAGTAATTCTTTAAGGCGTGAGAGAAATCTCCGCGTACTGAAGGGACAAAAGGAAGCAAACACGCAGCGGGAACCCACCCGCCCCATGGCAGGCAGGAGCAGCACCGCGGTGACTGCCCTGACATTATCTCTGTGTCTCCTCAAGGCTTAGTACTGAAAGGATGCTGCATTGTGTTTCCATACCTCATATCCCTGTATTCTTCCTTTATGCTGGTTCTCCCAAGGAGGAGCCCAAGAAACTTCAATGTCTGAGGCAGAAAGACTTCTGGCCAAAACAGCGGTTGGGGCTCTCGTTGGCTCTGGGTAGAGGAGTTAAAAATAAAATTAAGAGTTTTCAATTTTATGTTCAATTAGTACCAGCTTTCAAGGGATTTATTTTCTTCATTGCACGAGAAAAGAAGCATGCGACCAAAACAAACTTTCACATTTCAAAATGATGGCCTGTCTGCCTGTGCCAGACGGCACCGCTCCTCTACCTAAGAAATAATAAAATGTCATTACTAAACTCAACCCAGGATACCATGTACTGTAATTAGGACAAGAGGGAACATTTTCTAATCAGTGGACATTAATTCATATTAAATCTCCGTGGAGTTCTTTCCAGATTATATATTACTTTTCCATTAATATCAAAAGATTTCATTACGATTAATGTTATTTTAATGACTATCAAAAGAATTAATCATGGCTCGCCATTTATTAAAAATCAGAGCAAGAATTAGGTATCAAAGGATACGTCAAGGTGGATACTAAACCCTTTCAGACCCGGTCAACCCCCCCTCCCCGGGTCCAGCGGCTGGGAGGAGGGAGAGGCGGTGGGGCGGGCTCCTGGTTCTACCTTCCTCCGCCGAGTAGACGACCGTCACGGGGCTGAAGGACCCTTCCCCCTTGTTGTTGTACACCCCGACTTTAACTTCATAGGGAGAGAAGGGCGGCAAGGTCTCGTTGCGGAAAACGTATCTGGCAGCGTCTGGGGAGGCCACGACGGTCTGCATCCAGCTGACGGTGCCGAAGGGGCGGAAGGCCACCACGTACCCGAAGCCGCCCCCGTTCTGCAGCTCCTCGGGCACCGTCTGTGGGCAGGCAGAACGTGAGAAACAGCGCTTTCGGCAACGGCGCGCGTCTGCCTCCCCGTCTACGTGCTGGCTGTTGCCTCTTGGTCCTTCTGAAGCTACCGTCCTAACGAGAGCGTTCGAGACGGGAGGGGGCCGGGGTCCTGCTTCGCATCTAACCCGAATTCATCCCAGCCCATCTGTGGTACAGCCTGGCTGCGCCGCGAGCTCCCTGTAGTGGGGCGGGGGGGAGCAGCACCTCCAGAAGACGCTTCGCCTAAGACTGAATTCACCTTTGTAGGTGCCCACCTTCCTTCACTGACCAGATGGAACCTCCAGTAACAGCGTGAGCAATTTTAGGCACTGCAATGACAAAGAGCCTGAGATTTGTTGGGGTGAACCAAGGACACGGTTTCTGCTTTCCCAATACACGTGCAGCTGCTCTCCCGCCTCTGGAATCGCACGTGAAGCCCTGAAGAACGTATCTGGGCAACGTCCCAGCCAGCGCGGGGCTGGTGGTCCCTCGCTGGCCTGTTGCTACACGGTGACCCAGACCAGGTCAGCCCACCATCTGCGTCCTGTGTGAGGTGACCTGTTAGAGACCGCGATGGCAGGGAGCGACTCATCACGAACGCGATGGAGAAGGGCACGTAAGGGCGAGGTAACAGCTAGAAGAAGCAAGCTGTCACCTCCAGGTCGCTTCTGGACGCACTGACACTTCCAACTCTCAGGCTTGCAGCCCCCTAAAAGCTGCATCAAAACCTTAAGCTTCAATGTATTAAAATAATCTGTAATTATGGGCCACTCTCCCTCAGATGGCCACGGTGCTTAAGCACGTGCAGAGGTTACTTTTGGTGACTGCTTCTTACTGTCTATTCTAAGGCTCAAAAAATACACCAGACTATAAAGAAAAGGCCTCTGGACATTTAAAAGAGTAAACTGACTGTTATATCAAAATAAAAATCATGTTTTATGCAAATTACAACTCAAATCAATGGCTGATGTTCTTGCCATGTGTGTTTTTGAAACATATTGCAGTATCTTTAGGAGACATGGTGTAGCTAATTAGTCCAACGGAGGAGGGAATTTAGCACATTGAGCTGTGTGGTAAGGACAAAAACCCATTTATAGTTTTTTAATAACCTTAAAAATATCTCTGGCGATTCATTCTGCCAGCTTGGTCAGAAATAGTGCTAAGTGGAAGTGTTAGCATGTCAAGTGAAGTTCATTATTAGGAAAAATATGCCAGCTGCATCGCATCATAACATGAAAATATGAGCAGACAAATGACTAAAGTTCCAACCCTGACTGCCTTAAGGAATATTAAACATTCTTCATCTCTGTATCTCCTCTTGCTGGCTTTCATTAGCAGCAATGAAAGCCAGCATGCAACGCGTCGTGCTAACTCTTAACTACTTGCTGCCATATATCCCAGCGCAGGGATGAGGGATGAAGCTCGAGAGTCAGCCACAACAATTCCCAACCGGGTCAGGACGTGCCAAGCCTGGCCTCACAAACTCTGTTTTATCCCTCGGGTAGTTTCTGCCCACCCATGTTTTGCTGTACGCGTGCAGATGTGCTGGGAGCCAGGGAGAGCTGAGCTCGCGTCGAAGCAGCGATGCGCAGCCTGGTCCCCGTGGTCCCCTGCACGGCACTTCTCTGCTGGCTTCCTTGCACGGGGGCCTGGGGTGGGGAAGCGGTTTAGCTCAATTTTAATAGCTGGGCTATTTTTATCACACAATCTGGCCTTTTTTACTGCAAACCGTTTGAAATCTACAGAAGCTTCCCCTGGGGTCTGGGGTGAAAGGGGGCACCTAGGTCAGAAACGGATTAATGTTCCTCTCGGTTTGGACTCCACTTACCTCCCAGGTAATGACCAGCTCAGACTTGCTCCCTCCACCTCCACTGACGTTAGCTGGGGTCACTTCAGGAACTGCAAAAAAAAGACGCGTAAGATGCACGTGACAGCTTTGAAACCAGAAATGTTGAAATGAAACAGATCGATGCAGCAACAGGACTGTGCTGGCCTTCCCCTGCTGGGTACCAGAAATGCTATTAGGAAATGACTAATTTGCCATGGCAAACAGCACATTAGAAGTATGTCAATAATAGTATATTAAAAGTATGTCAATTAACTTGTGTATTCAGTCACTAATTGTTTAGTTTAAATATTTATTTTTCCTAAAAAAGGGCTTTTATTTATTTTCATATTCTGTTCCATCACAGGCGAAAAGAGAACAGAGGAGCCACCTACCAGGGGCTTCCCATAAACGAGGCACACATCCCTGCAGCCACCATGGTGAGCCTACACCTTGCCACGACCCCTTTCTGCCAGATCAAAAGACAGGGACAGCAGCAAGGAGCAGTAAAGTTCTCACCCTTAAGCTGCGCCTGCAGCAGCCTGAAGACACAGTGTGGTTCTAGGAGGCAGTGGTGTGTTTGGGAGAGGGTCGCAGAAGACAGACCTTCAGTAAGCCTGTGAAATGATCCAACCCCACAGGGCAGCCCAGGGTGGTTTCTTGAAGGCTGATGGCCCACAGGGACGAGGTCCAAATTAATCCCAAGAACCACAGAAGCCCCCAGCATCAAGGTGCTGCTGACTTTCCAGCTGTGAAGCTCAAACTCCTGCTCTCAAGGTGCTGTAGCCTGTGCTCCAGAGTTTCCATCACACTGATCATGGGAAACCAGAGGGACTGCTCTCAGACTTCATCTCTCTCATCAATGGATACTGGGCAGTACGTTCCAAAAAAACCTGCCCAAATACCTTTTTTTTTGAAAATCATTGCTTTCTTCAGGAAAAAGGGGTGAAGCCTTCCTATCCATCCAGGACTCACGGAGCGAGCAAAAGAGCCCATCAGGAGCTCCGCAACTTCTACTGCCTGTTCTGTGCGCACAAGCGATGTGCCACGAGGGAGGAGAGCAACGGGCGTAGAAAGCGCTCCTCAGCTTCCTCCCGCGCAACACACCCGTGAGCACCGATGAGCTTTTATTCAACAAGACTCAACTCAGTTGCCCACCACTACTTACGAGCTTCCTCCGTTCTTCTTTTCTCCGAAGGTCTGCTGGGTTCTCCAATCCCGATCAGGTTGGCAGCCACTACTCGAAATTCGTACTCGACCCAAGGGTTCAGACCCACCACTGTCGCCGTGAACGTCCTGCCATCGATGAGCTCTGGAACTAGGAGACAGCTACGGGTTAGGAATGCAACAAAACCCACTAAAAGTACTAAAGACTGCTGAGAAGGGGTCGTATCTGATACCCTTGAAAGGGAGGGATTAACGTAAATACAAAGTGAATAATGATCGAAAAACCTTTTCGCATTTTTCTAACGTGTTGTTCACTGCAAAGAAGTAAAAGAGGCGGCACTAAAACATTTGTGCTTTTAGCACAGAAATTCCTGCTATTAAAGAGTTTCTCCTAAATTGCCGCTTCTTGAAAACAAAGTGTCAAGACAACAGGTTTAAAGGGGTTTTATTTTTCTCTTTTTAAAACACAGTCTTCCTTCTATTTAATGGTTCCTGGAACAAAATTAACCTCTGATGGAATGAGCAATTACATCATGGGATTTTTCCCTCTATCAGGAAAATAATTCTACTTAAAGATAGGCCGGATGACACAGTCTGTCCCTGAGGGATGTCTTTATAAACCACAATTACTGTTGTATATCTCCAGCGCGGCAACAAAAGATAGGAATTCATTCTGTTTTCTCTTAAACATTCATGAGAAAAATGGATGAGTAATAACACTGACTGGACCCTAAATCTTTAGGTTGCCAAACTTGAAACTAGTTAATAAGACCAGCGCTCTGCAGCCAGTGAAACTGCTTTTCTCTTCAGGGCGCAGAGCTGCTCCACTCGGCCCGTGCGTGGGTCCCGACGGCCGTGTTTTCCATCGCCAGAGCTCTCTGGGGGTCGGGCGACGGACCTACCTGTGCTCACCGCCTGCCATCCCACCGAGAAGGGGGTTCTTGCTTGTACGACGTACATTGTAATGGGGCTGTGGTTGTCTGCTCCTGGCCTCCAGGACAGCTGAGCGGTGGTGTCGGTGATTTCGTCTATTGTCACAGCTTCTGGTGGCCCCGGGGGACCTGTTAGAAGAATTACAGGAGAGGGGTGCTCGGAGCTTTGCAGCGGCTCAAGGAAGGAGCACTCTGGGCTCCTTCCCTTACTCGGGACGGAGGTAACCGAGTCTCTGCAGAGGAGTCAAGCGGAGCCCCAGCTGTGGTTTAGCAGCATTCCTTACCTAGCTGAGATGGGGAGGCACGGGGGAGAAACGCAAACCCGGAGACCAGCAGCTTTGCCCGCAGCCCCCGGGAGCCTCCGTGGGAGCAGCAGAGCCGCGGCGAGCCTCGGCTCCCCGACCGAGCGAGGCGCCGGCGCTGGGGATCGGCTCTGCCACCTCCCCTCTGCTGCTGGGGGACCGGCCCGTATACGAACACCATTTTTGGCTGCAGCGTTGGATGCGCCCGGAGGCTGGTGCAGAACGAAGGAGCAGCCTGTAATTAGCATCGTGTCTGAGCGGGGACCAACATTTTGTGCTTCGCTGCTGGGTTCCTTTGAACCAGTAAAGCAGCGTAGGACGTGCCCATCAGAGAGAGGACCTCTCTGCTGTATCGTATGGCCGTTACTGTCGGTTGTTGTACCTGAGGTGAAGTCTCTCCCCAAAAGCTCCATCTCAAGCAAACTCTCTTGGGATTCACTCTGTGGACTAAAATTATTCTCATGATATTCAGAGAGCTGGAGACGTTTAAGTATCTAAAATACCCTGAAACCTTCCAATATCCTGTCTTTAAAATGAAAGTTTCAGCAGGTCTAGCCAGATGTAATTTCTCAGAAATTAAAAGTTCAAATTGTTTTGCTGGGGGGAGTAGCCGTGCAACGCAGCCTCATGGAGCAGTCAGCTCCTCCCCCCCCCAAGTTACATCAGAGAAATTAAATTTCACTGGATCTGTCACAAATTACTCCTACTGCTTGGCAGAGGCTGAAACAAACTGTCTTCACTTCCTGACTTGGAATAACAATAGTTATTCCCAACATTTCAGAATATACCTCTCTGCAGGGTGCAGGCTACAGTAGGGCAAGAGAAGGAAAAATTAACAGTTACCAATTTACCAAATATTTTTGGGCTGCTGACAGACACATGCTTCTTCTGTTCTGATGGCATGAGAAAATCCCATCCTGAACAAGTGCACTGATCTGTGTGTACTGGTGCCAGGGGTTACTTCTGTGTGCTCTTGTTTGATATTCCCTGACATAAATAATTGATTTTTATTCTAGTATCTAATCTCTTTATTATTTTGACATAATGCCAATATTTAAAAACTTCTGAAGGCTCTATTTATGCACCAGCTATTCAGCTCCCCCTCCAGTCTCACAGCCCAGGGATATTTCCCAATTTTCATGCAGTTGGTGAGACGGGACAGCACAACTCTCAGCACAGCCGTGGGACCACTGGCCTGAATGGAGACGTCCCCATTGATGTTTTTAGGGAGCGACAAGATCAGTATTTTTAGTTTCCATCATCGAGAGTAATTTTCTTGTGAGAATTTAATGTTCCTCCTGTTTGTTTACAGAGCCAGCACTAAGGAAATTACCTAACCGAGGTGCCCATCAGCAGGCTGTTTTGAAATGTTTGTGCAAAATGAAAAAAAATGCATCTGAAATCATGCTGCAGCAAAAACCCAAGAGTCAGTGTAACGGGGAGCCCAGGCAACCTCCCGGGGAGAAGAGCAGCAGCTTCGCTGCCTCCAGGGGCCCAGCTCTTTGTGTGGCACATGGCTAAGAATATCTGCGTTCATACTCCTATGAGGGAAACGGGGTGAAAAGCGTAACAATATTATGAGGATAAGAGAAACACCCAGCTGGAGACAAGGGCACATTTCTGAATGAAAGTTCAGGGCTAATCTTGCACATTGTACTCTGGCACCGCTTTGATAAAGAGGGAATTTCTTACTTCTTTTTCATGCTCTCCTCCTTTCACTGAGTTGCCTGAGAACTCGGGTGCCATGGAGAATGTGCAAACTATGATTTTGCTGGGGTCTACAAGAACTGAGGGTAGCAGATACAGAGCAGCACCAGTGTTTGCCTTTCTCAAAGCTAACGAGCAGGAAAATCTACTTCGTACTTATTGTAAGGATCCAGACTCAGGTTAACTAGTTGCATCTCTGTTAAAGTCATACTTACAGATCACCTGTGTATGGTAATAAATAGATCTTGAAATATCAGTGAAGTTACTAAATCATGTTTTTTCTAGAAATGGAACAATATTGCTGGTCAGAAATGCAGCGAATAAACTGGATACTGTTTCTGCTGCAGTTCATCAAATAAATGAGCTCAGTTGGTGCAAGTTTTGCATTCAGGACACGAACATGTACTAGTGTGTTTATCTGTGCCGTGTGTCTGTTGGACGAGTATGTATGTATGAAAGAATCTTTATATGCACTGTTTGAGAATGTACTGTGAACCCCAGCGTGTACTTAGAGCTTATTTCTTAGATTAATTACAAGATGCTAGGATCTCAATGAATGTCTCCAAGCCCAGGAATTGTCTTACCGGCAGCAGAAGATAGGGAAAAAAAAAAGATATTTTACAACAACAACAGTAACAAAATTCAAATACCTCTTACAATCAGGTCTGCAGCAGCTGATAGCTTGTCCACACTTGTTTGCACCATGCAGACGTATTTCCCAGCATGCTTCAGCTGGATGCTTCTGATCATCAAATCACCAGCTGAATCCTGCTGATAAAGTAGGGAAAAGTGGTTACAATTACTTTTTAATGAGCGCTAAACATCATTATCACATGAAGGACACTGTGACTAATGGATTTACTTTACACTGGCTGATGAAAACATTAGTAATGCAAGCCATGGCCTATTAAAATTATGTGAGCCTGCCTTGAAGATAAAAGCGGGAGCGTTTCTAAAATTATGGCTCCTACAAGGGGCAGGGGAGCCTGGTTTGGGTCCGTTAAGGACTTTCCCGGTTAAAACAATGTGACAAAGCTTATGTAGGGCAGGTTTGCTCCGATTCCTCCTTTCTCTGGATATCCAATCTATAGCCTCTCTGGTATCCAGATGCCCAAGTTGTGTCTACACCCATTTCGTAAGTGAAAACCAGCCCAAATCATGAGACATCTGCAGTAGTTTCACGGCTTTGTATCACGGACAGCATTTTGATTGCCCGGCATTTTTGTGGTAAAGATCATGAGAACAGCACTCTCCGAGGAAGTCTTGCATCACCTAACAGTGGTAATTTGTTTTCCGAATGCCAAGTGCATGTCTGATTAACTGTTGAATAGAACTAATTAGGTTTCTGTATGTATAGGAAGCTGAAAACTCTCTAAATTCTTCTCCAGACACAAAGCATTCGATACATTAGAAATCTCAGGGTAACCTTGTGGTTGTGGCTTTCTGACTGAAGAATATTAATAAAGTTTGTAATTTTAGCTTTGCAGGCCAATCAGGCCCAGTCGCCAGGAAGAGCCGTTGCTGCTGATGTGCGCCCTAGGCATCAATCTTTAAGTGCATCTTTTAATGATGCTTTTTAGGGATAACAGCAAGGCTTGTAAATCATATTTCCTTTTCCTTTCAGCACTAAATTTCACTCCTGACACATGTAAACACAGACTGCCAGTCTGCCTGAAACCCAGTGGAGCATGAGTCTCTGTAAAACCTCCCTTAGAGCAACATGAAAAACCCTTTCCAGTTTTCTACCTCTGCTGAAAATTTGTTTCATTTCTTTCCTTCTTTTTCTTGCTACCTTCACCCAATAGAAGTGGAAAAAAATTCATTAGGAAGGATGAAAAACCATTTTTAAATTGCAAATAAGTTAGAAATTAAGCTCCCCAAGTCCTGCCTAATACGCAACAGGCTAAACTAGATGAAATCTGAACTGCGAAGGAAAACATTATGGTTACAAAGCAAAGCAAACTTTTAACCCATCTTTCAGACATAGCCTGTGAAATTGCTGCTCCTCTTTTACTAAAAAGGATTTGGAAATTACTTTTAGTCAGAAGAA
Source organism: Aviceda cuculoides (assembly GCA_035590195.1). NCBI lineage: Eukaryota > Metazoa > Chordata > Aves > Accipitriformes > Accipitridae > Aviceda > Aviceda cuculoides. Next base: position 22,003,440 of record JAVJGG010000037.1, on the reverse strand, counting down.
CGGCATGAGAAGCTGGGGCAGGTCTGACAGATGTGCTACCTTCTCGTGTGACCCCCCTTTCTAATAGTTGGTGTCCTGAGGTACCTCCTATGGCAGTGACCCCCTCCGATTCCCAAAACTCATGCCACAACACCTTCAGGAAATCTAAAACTACGTGAAAAGCTAAAATAAGCTGTCCTTTACAAAAAGCAGAGAAAATCAAGCAGGGCAGGACCACCCCAGGCACCCTTACTTTGCTGCAGCCTCTCTGGTCCTACACCTTCCTGAAGAGGCAGAAAATGGCCAATGACCCAAGCAGATTTTCCCCTCTCCTAAGGAAGGAAAGTAATTCCTACCTTCACTACCTTTTCTTCCCTGGCCTTGAGCGACAGCGCTGCCCAGGGCTGTAGTTAATGGGCAGTCTAA
>JAVJGG010000037.1:21934030-22002935 GCA_035590195.1 Aviceda cuculoides | reverse complement strand
GAGCCCGGCTCTCCTGGAGATGGCTGAACTCCTGCCTGCCCCTGGGGAGTGGGGAATGGATTCCTGGGTTTGCTTTGCTTGCGCATGTGGCTTTTGCTTTACTTATCAAACCGTCTTTATCTCAACCCACGGGTTTTCTCACTTTTACTCTGATTCTCTCCTCCTTCCCCCTGTGGGGGGAGTGAGCGAGTGGCTGCGTGGGACTGAGTTGCCAGCTGGGGTTAAACCACAACACCCTGCAATACATTGCGGGTTTAAGATAAAAACACGGAACAAAAATATGAATATTTTCCCCCTGCCGGGTATACAGACATAATGCTTGAACTTTTCTAAAAAAAGGTTTTTTTTTCTCCACATTATGTGCTGAATCAGGTGTATTTATAAGCATCGGCCACTTGCCCTTGTCCTGACTTCCTTATTTACCTGTGCAGTTATCAGTTTTAAGACCCCTGATGTGCCTGAAGGTTGGCTGGCGATTAGAGGGACACAGAGGAGAAAGGAGAAGGTGGTACAGAGGGAAGTGGGAGGAAGAATCTGCTGCATTTACCATTGTCCAGAGCAAATATTTCACACCGACTGGCACTCTCTACATCAGAATCAGATAGGCAAAGTACCTGGAGAAGCTGCCCCGTAAGAGTCAATATATTTGTATTTCTGCTTTTAAAAATATAACTCTAATAATGCTAGAGATAAGTCCAAAATTGGCAAGAGAGATAGGGTGAAGATCTATGCTTTTTAATATCAAGCTGTTCACCAAGACAACTTTTATCACATTAATGGCGAAATCACACTGATTGTAAAACAGCCAAAATGAGGCAATTAGTAAGGCCTGTGACAGCCACAGAAAACTAAACGCACAAGGTTTTCAGTGCAAGCCAGATGGATATCTTCAATATATTTCTTATTGTCTGCTTGTGGTAATATGTTCAATTAAACTGAATCAGTACTACAGAAGACCCTTTGAATTGCCTGAAAAAAAATTAATTGTCTGCTGCAAATTTAATGAAGCTTAACAGTTGTATTATGTTTACAAGTTTTATTTGTTATGATCAGTAAGTGTTTACAAGAAAAAAAAACCTAACCTACTTCATTCAACTAGCCCTAAGAGCAAACCACTGGTATTTTACAGCTTATTTCATTTACACGTGTCTTCGCCATTTACTGGTTTCGTCCTTAGCAGCTGATCTAATTTTTTATCTCCCCAATAAGAAACCAACAGCTCTTGCTGTGCTGTTTGTTCACGAGCTGTTGTGAGTTAAGTCTCACTCAAGAGTTTGACCCCAAACTAGTGTTCCGACACGTCCCCAGCGGGGCCGATGGAAATGCCCAGCCGTGGGCTGGTCCCTCTGACGCTTGCTAGGATCCTCGGCAACGCTCGCGCAAGGTCCCAACCTTCCCCAGCACAATGCGGCCAACACGCCACGGCTGTCGTGTTTGACAAGTTCACATCCAGGAAATCAAAAGCAAAAGACACGTCTGAGCAGACCCAAGGAGGGATGGCTTTGGGGAAAGCTTGACAGCAGATGAGGCATCTGCTTCTCATTTTGCCACTTCTGTAATCTTGGAATAATTACAACCTTTTTGCTTCAATTAACTGTCAGAAAAATGGAAAAGCTGACATGATCCGCAGCTATTACATTTTCCCTGGGGTGCTTTGGGGCTGACCTGATTTTTCTGATGACCTCAGGTTCTTCACCTGAACAGAGCTGGGAGAAAAACCAACTGCTTACCAGACCGAGGCGTAACGCGCTCAGAGGAGATGCACCCGCCAGCTCCGAAACACAAAGGTGAGCTCCTGGCGGCTGCAGAAGGCAATTTGGACAGGCATCGTATAACAACCTTGACTGTGGTTTGCAGTTGGAAATCAACATCTAAGTTGCCTGAAACTATAAAATATTTGATTAAACTTTCTGTTTGAAGTGCCATATGGAGAGAAGCTGCAAGGACCCCGAGGCATCTACTGGATACCGGTGCCATCGCCAGCCTCTACCTGCAGCTTTTCTAGGCAGGCTTCGTGACGGAGATCCGGCAAAGCGCAGCCTGCAGCGCTGGGGCTACCGCGGCTGAGGGAGGGAGGAGTAGATGTGGCAGACGCACAGCGCTCTCATTTATAATTGTGCCTTTCATGCGGTGCTTTGGGTCATAATTTTACTTAAACCTAGCAAAAGACCCTTAATTGTGTCACAGAAATAATTGGTGTCAGTGGAAATAGGCCAATTAGAGCTGAATATATTCCTTTGCAATTTTATGGCCAGATTACTGCTTTCCTTGTCAATTGTTAAAATCAAGCAGTTGCTACTGGTTGTGAGTTAGAAGTCAAGAAACATTTTTCAAACTCAGAAGTAAGTTTTATTTCCTAAACATGAGAATACAGCAACATGTACTCATGAATAAATCAGTGCTTACATACTCTACGGCACGCTCTAATCCTTTTTTGCCTATAAAACCCTGATTTAGAGATTCTGGAGAACAACAGTTTGTACTCTGAATTGACTTTTTCTCTCTGGAATTCTTTAAAACAATGTGCTAAGCCTGACAAGGAGTATTCATTTATGTCTGGACTACATATAAAAACTGTGTCCAGCAACTAATTATAAAACTTTAAGAATAATTAAACTTTTTTTTAACTTCTTCAGAGTTCTGAGTCTTTGGTAAGTATAGAAAATCTTAGCTTTGATACCAGCTGAACACACACCTCATGTGCTATCCAGCGTAATTATAAAAAGCCCATAAAATGTGGACAGCCCTAAAGTGCTGCTCTGGGATTATTACTTTAAACTCTGCCTCTCTTTTCTAAATGATATTTTGTGCTTTCAAGACCAGGTGTCATTTAACCAGGTCCTTTCTTAAGGGCTGAGGCATAACCAACATGAATTTAAATTAGATTGAATTGAACTGTGAGGAAAGAAAAATAAAGACCTTGCACGACCTTAAACACTGCTGGATCAAGACAGACCTCAGAAAGAGTGACGGAAGGGCTATTCATATTTCAAAATGACTAACCACTAAACCCATGACATATGGACGGATGGTATGGAAAATGCCCGTGAAAGCTTTCTGGGACAGCTTTCCATAAAAGCAAAGAAGCAGCAACGTATCTGACAGGGGAAAAATCAGGGAGGTATATAGAGGGTTTCTGGTGATGTGGGTAGTGCTCAAATTGGTCAACAGATTTAAGTATCTGCGGCATTTTTCCCCTGGTTAATGTAAAAAAACCCAATGTCTTAATGTATGGCTTACTCTCCCTCTTGGGAAAAAAGTTAAACCCCCACCCCAAGGAACCGATATCCCAGTTACTCAGAAGTAGTCATGACATAGTTGAGAACAGCTGGTAAAATTCATGGTGCTAGAATTATTTGTATTTGCTGATTAAAAAAACACAAAAAAGGACACTCATGAAAATACACACACTCCTTGCTGAGAGATCAGCATTTTGTACAACTGCAAAGTAGAACCATTACACCCTTCCTCTGCAGCCAGATCCGTTCGGAGCACACCGTAACAAGGAGAGACACTTTGTTAATGCACCTAACACCTCTGCAGAGGTCAGATGATGTATTTCAAAAAAAGCTATATGCATTTTTGACTAAGAGAAAATCAGGTTTACTAAACACCACCTCTTTTATCGATGGAGCCAGTAATGGCACTATTTGACAACTAGCTCACTTGCAGGCAAGCCCAGCATTTGCTGATCTCCGTTGTGCAAATGGCCGTCGTGTTGGATTTAAGGCTGGCACTGAAGCCACAGCAGATGCTGAAGCACTCAGTCAGCAATACTAGCCCTGTTATGCAGAATCAGGGTCTGTGATAATGGAAATAAATTATTTGTAAGTATAAACCAAGATACGAATAGACACACACACCAGCCTAATGGTGGAAATAATTTTGTGAGGAACACACAACTGTGACCTAAAGGTTGGATGCTAGCACTGGATATTCACTCTGGTTTTCAGGTCATCTATGAATATCCAACAAAAAAAAATCTGAAGTGTGATAATGTGTAAACATTTCCAAAAGAATAAAATAAGTCTCTGAAAACCCATGAGGGATCATTCAGACTGTATGATTTTCCATATGAGTTTGATCTCTCTATTTTGTGAGTTTTGTTTTTTAGACTACTATAATGTAAAAATGGGATTAATTTAAAAGTCTGCCTGGACCCTTAAGCTTATAAACAAATAATACATGTAAGAAAAAAAAAATAATCAAACTGAAGGCATTATACCAAGTTGTCTTCAACACAATTATGAGGGGTTATAATGAAGTCTTCAAAGGTAAAAAGAACTACAAAGGATTGAAACTGCACTCCTGTGAAACTCAACAGCCGGGGTTTTGTGATGAGCACTGTCGGTGCACACACAGCTGGGACCAGCCTCTGTGCGGTTCAGCTTCAGAAGGCTGATGGGTACGAAGGAATCAAAGTCACCTCAGCCCAACCGAAGAACATTATGCGCAAATAGAAAAGGAGGCATAAGCAATTCCGTCTGATTGCACGTGTGCTCATTAGCGCATACCAGCTTACTGTATTATGTGGAAATTAAGCCACAAATGACTTGAAGAAACCCTGCACCATGCGTTACCAGCCACGTTCAAAACAAAACTTCTGAAACATGCAACAGCAGACAGATGGTCAGTCATCAGAGAGCGATGTCTCTCCACTGGCGCATACCTGTGGAGCTGGAGAACTAAACTCTTTTCAGTTCTTTACGGGCAGCATAATATTCATAACCTCTGAAGATGAAAAAATGGCTATTCCTTATCTACTAAAACAATCCATAGTAGTATAAATTTCCACTAGCCCCATGGATAGGAGGCAAGCACAACGCATTTTCTGAATAATGTAGTTCAATACTGATCAAGTGACGTCAAAACGGAGACAACCACAGATGGCAAGACGGGCCAGGAAGACCATGGCATCCCCCCGACACTGTTTTTACAGAACTGAATGCTGTGTCCACGCTGATCAGTACAGCGCTGTTCCTGAACGATGAGCCCAGCTACTTTTAAAGGTCTAGAGTAACACAGCAAGAACTGCAGGTTTAAAGGTAGTAACATTTGAAGTCTCTGAAAAGTTATTTGATAATGGGCCAGAATTTACAGTATTTAATCAATCGTTTCAATTTTAAGTGCAACACACCAGTTCAATGTTCACACAAAGGAATAGGCTTGGAATGGAAAATATGCAATTTTATAGAAAATAATTTGGATCACTGTGCTGGACAAAATCAAGACTATCAGTCTATTCAAGCATGAGGAAGAAATAACCTATTGACATTATCTTTGTATTCTTTTTCTGCTAAAGTGATATGGATACCAGCTAACAAAAGTTCTCTTGCTTTTACTGCCTTGAGCCCCCCCTTGACAGTCCAAACGAGACGAGCTAATGGCAGTAGGAAAATGTTAAAGGTGCATCATAATGAAACAGGCAAATAAAGTCATCAGAACTTGCCCTTGTCAGAGACGCAACAACGTGACCAGAATTGCCGTACTTCCCCACAAGAACAGAAACGTACAGAATCTACCAAGCATTCACATGCTGTTTCCGACCATTAAACCACAGAGATAAGGGGACTGGAAAAGCCTGGATCATCCTGGTCTACAATCAAAGGCAACCGGATAATCAATGGTATGAAAAGCTCTTTCTGGCAGGCTGGAGTGCTCCAAAACCCAAGAGAACCTCCGCTGCCGGACAATCCCGGCCACCACTGCTCCGTGGCCAGTTCCACACCGCACAGCTCCAAGCACAGAGGCGGCAGCCGCAGCCCGGCTCACATCTGGAACCGCTCATCTGCCGGAGCGCGGCACATCGCCGCTGCCTACTTGGAAATCACAAAGGACCGCACCGCGAAGCTACAGGCTGTGGAGTCAAGCTGACGGATTAGATTTATGGATCGATTTATATATAAATTTATGGAAAAACTTATATAAAAATACGTATTTGTATTCATGGATAGACTTATAGCTCAGAACACAGCCAAAAGGAAAGCAGATGTTTGAGAAGCAGCCACACGCGTCTGCAGAGGGTGCCACAAGCCATTCACCTCCAACGTCACAAAAGCAAAGCTGGCCACAGGCTCATCAAGATATTTAGTGTGTCTGCTGGGAAACCAGCTGCATGACAAGGATTTTCTCATTCTGTGAAAGAAAGAGTGGCAACACACTACTGTCATCTGCATTCCTGTCGTTACCTTGTTTTCGCTGCTTCTTTCACACCTAATGCTGCCCAAGAAACTTCATTTGGGTCTTAGTCATTGCACAAGCTGGGACGTTAGCACCGGGAGCCTCTGCTTGCACTTCCTGTACTCAGAGCTTTTATTGCAATGTCTTGAAATTAGTTTTCTATTTCAGAGCTGCTGCTGTATTAGCCAATTTAGATCCCTGCATTAAATACAAATAAACTCGTATCGTACAGTCTATGCCTGTTTACACTATTTGTCATTTAATCCCTGGTACTTAGAAAGGCTGTGGTGTTTCTGTGTGTTGGAAGACTGAGCATATAGCTTTAAGTACAAAAAAAAATGGGGAAAAAAAGATGGAAAATTAATATTTATATACTACATGTAAACACATACCTTGTTTTGCATAGCTCTGAACACTGTCTGAGGGATTCTTCTCTATCCTTACGAATTCAATCTTGCTTTTTAATTTAAAGGTCAAATCATACGTGCAAGTTTACAAGATTTCAGGTCTCAGAGGCCAGAGAGGTTCTCATGTAGCACCAACCAACAGAACAAACCCAAACCACAATCTCCCTGGTTCAGAAAACCACCGAGGTTCACCAGTTCTGACAACAGCATGTTAATACTCAGCCCTATGGGCACCTGTCAGAATTTCATATTTTTTAAGCTGTCTAGTCATGCATAATATGAATATTTATTCATCCCTCTCTGGTTGTTTGCCAGAGATTTATTTTAAGCTCCTTGGTTCTGGTGCAACAGACATTCTCCTCCTCCTCCCATCCTTGCCTACACTATCTTTGACACTGTCGGCGTCTCTCCCCGAGAGAGAAAGAAAATTAAAAGAGAATCTGCAATGTTAATGGAAGAACACAGGAAGGTTAGAAAAAATATCTTTTGACCTTCACAGTTTTTTTACACAATGACGTAAGATGAGTTAGAAAAGAAAATAAGTACATCTTAAGGTCAAAAAACTCATGCGCTGATAAATTAGTCTTTTTGTACACTGCGAAACCGAGTTAAAATAAAGCATTCAGTCATACTTCCGTCAAAACTTGCCAATGTTTTACTTAGGGCAGAGAAACTCAAGCATTTCAGTATAAAATACAGTATTTTACACAGTTCATTTGGAGTTCAGAATAGTTTCTGCTCTTTTATACTTTTTATGGGGTAGACTTTGAAATTGCATTTCTCAGTTTGCTGTTAATATCCACATCTTGGGCTTAAGAGTTTATTCTCTGCTTCATGCACATGTCTCACTCCCATTAATGCTAATGGAATCGAGTTAAAACGGAGCACTGAGGGAGAAAAAAGTACTTGCTAATCCTTTATAACCTTACTGCAAAGAAAAGTGATTTGTAAACCACGTGAACCCAAGGATCAGGTACAATAGCTGCTGACTATTGTGCTCAGAGTTACGGGCTATTCCTTGGGTACGGCGAGGAAGAAAGGATAAGCCATGAACTACAGAAGCATGACTCTTCAATAACAGAAACGAAACACAGTCCTATTTTCAGCGATTGGCTTTTTTACGGTGGTACACGCGGTCCCTGAACTGCAGACTCTGATTCAACCCCCTCGGTGCCTTGCAGCACTCGGAAAACCAGGACGACCTCAGCTGTGCCCAGCCCGGAGACGAAAAGCCGGTGCCTCCTGCCACGGCCAGGCACCACCCTGCCGCAGTCCCCGCGGAGTCCAGGGAGGGATGTTTGGGCTGTGTTCACCATTTGGCTCTCCAGTTTTGCTCTGGGGCAGACAGCGGCTGATCGACCCTTTTAGAAATAACCAAGGTCTTTTATGTTTGTTTTCCCTGAGCAGTGCTTTCGTAGCTATTTGCTGCGGGTGCCTCCTTAGGACAACACGGATTAAGAAAAGGCCGAGTCAGCTCATATACAGATCTAACGCTGATCTCGTCTCCATTTGTGTTTGCGGGGACCAACACGGGCACGGGCAAACGCCGCACAAGCTATTCAAAACAACCCCAAACCCGAAGCACCCTTGGTGCCCATAAGCTGTAGCAGAAGATCTGACAGGATAACGCAGCCCTCGCCCCGGGGCTGCACCGGTGGCCCCTCGGGGCAAGGGCAGCAGAAGGGCCAAGCGCCACGAAGCGCGACCTCAGGAACAGCCCATCCAACGAGAAACACCTGCCTGCATAGCCAAGGTCGAGGCAAACAGTTTGCTCCGAGAAAAACCTGCCGCTGTACCGCTGTCACCAGCAGCTGATAGCTAACACGGGCTCACCGCCTGTATCGGCGCTCGCTCCATCCTGACGTTACTCGCCGAAATGCGCTCTGACTATAAACCCCACGGATTAGGACTTGCATTGAAACATTTTAAAGTATTCCCTATATACCGTAAAAATAATTGATGGGGAGAGCCTCTAACCAAATACTATCCATCAATGCCAATATATGGGAGAATTAAAACTGACAGCGTTAGACCTTTGTGATTGATTTATTGCTTTGTAATCTATCTTTCCTGATTTGTTATCCAATATAGGTCTTTCCCCAAATAAGAAGGAAATAGAGGGTGATTATAAGTGTAATAATCTATATATTCATTGCCTACAATAATTCATCAGACATCGGACTACTCATAAGCAGACCCAAAATTAAGACATTTGTCAGTGTCTCTCGTTGTTTGTTGGATTATTACTTTAAATATTTTTGTCAAACATTATAGCTTTTGCTTTTGAAAAAAGTATATGACAGAAAAATTCTGAACACACATAAACACTTTGAACTCCTGAAATGCAGAAATTGAGTCCTGGGTAAGAAATAATGAAATTAAATCAAAGTTTGTGCATCTTTTAAAAAATTATGACATTCAATTGCAAGGGTGAAACTCTTGCATCATTCTGCAACAAGACAAATTGTATTAAAGAGTTCAGAAGGTTTTAAAAAAGACAATAGAAGTTTATGAATAACAAGAATAAATGAAGTTGAACTAGGTGAGACATGTTTTTAAAGGACACCACCTAACCTCAGTATGCTGAAAGCAACATTTCTTCACAGGTACACCATGGCTTTATACAAGTCCTTTGCAAAACTGAATCTTAGGACAGAGCTGGCTCCAGTGACAGCAAATATTTCTCAAGCATGATTACTGGCCATTGCTGGAAACAAGTCATACGACGATACGGACCACGGTCCTGGCTTTGCGTTACAATTCCCACATCGCTTGCAGTAAAATTTTAAACCACGTGTGAACACAAATGCATTAACTTGCTGTAAGCACCATCAGACAGCGTGACCACAGACACCTTCTTGCTGTTAACGTCACCTCCGACCCACGAGGCTCAGCAGGTTTCTGAGGTGCAGGAGAGCCTGACGGCGACAGACGCTTTAGCCCCTCTGGGCTCACCCGCATCAGCATCAAAGGGGAAAGGTGCAGCATGCGGGGGGCTGCTTGCGATGTTCTTAGATGCTAAGATGGAATATAAGTCACGTGCAATAAAAATTCCAATTACCTTTCACAACCAAGCTGCCCGTGCTGCTTGCTGTCCCAAAGTGGTTTGTTGCCACGCAGGTGTAACTTCCTGCGTCGGATTTGGTGACGTTGACAATCCGGAGGCTCCCATCATCCAAAACCGTGATTCTGGAAAGACAGCAGACACAAAAGTTTTATTTTTTTAAGTTGACATAAAACTCTTTCGAGTCTGCATTAATTATTGATGGTTTGAACAACAGACAGTCCACTGCACGTTACAGAGGGAATTCAGCTGACAGAAACCTCTTAGGATGCAATTCATAAATACTGAATGCATAATTTACATGAGTCTTCCATGTCTTTACTTGAGGGCAACTTTAATTTACACACCAGAAGCTTGTATAGGTTTTACATGCGTCTGTACTTTGATATTCAGCACTCACCATGACAACCCTTGCAACATGTGGTACACAGGCCACATCTGAAAATCTCCACGCTAGCTGCTTAACAATGTAAAAGCTTCTTCTGAACAGATGCAATGAAGCAGGTGTTTCATTGCTGCTTTTTTCAAGAAGGCTGATGGCTTTTCAGCGAGGGTACCATGCTGCCAGGCTTCCCCTCCGCGCTCTCCACCTCTCTGCCTGCAGTGGGGCTTATCTGCAGTTGCACTCGCAGGTTTTAAAAAAAAAAAAAAAAAAATCCTATTTCATTCCCATCCCCTCCTCGCATACACACTCCCTGTCAAAACAGTGTTGTTATCTGCAGCGGTACACCTCTGTCGGAAGGTGGGAGGCAGGCGGGGATGGCACATTAATTCCTGGGGTGATCCCCAGCCCCTCCTCTTGCACAAGGGCTGCACTTCAGGCTTGCCTCGTTCTCACAATTAGCTTTGCCTCCTGTTCCAGTTTCTTCTGCTCTGCTCTCAGTCAAGAACAGAAAACCTGATCCCGCCCAGTAAATCCCACCGAAACATGAATGCCTTATGCCCTGCGGAGGCATCATTTAAGAAGACTCCAGAAAAAACTTTCCCCCAGGCTAATATCACCTTTTCTAGCAAAATACTTGGTTGTCTGCTCAGTGTCATGTCTTGCAGCGATCTGCTTTCTCCCCTTCAGCCACTTTCAGCCCTGCGTTGAAAAGCTTATATTAACGCCTGCTTTCTCCTGCTCAATTATTTCCCAATTTAACTAATTCGAAAGAAAACGAAGAAGCCTTCCTGCATCCTTAACGCCAACCAAGCTCTGTGCAACTGGACTGAGAAATCGGGACGAAAGAGACCGAGCAAACAACCCTTGCGGCACCGCAGAAGTGCTCGGACGGCACTTTCCACCCAAGAAGGCTGTAAGAAACAGACTGCGTGAATCGGCACGAGCCTCTTCTTGCAGCCACGAGGCAACGCTGAGGCAGCTGAACAAAGTACCAGCGTGAGACAAGGCGTGAAAACCAGCGCAAAGGACATCTGCCCACACCAGCCGTGGAGCTCCCCGGTCTCCCGCCGGTTGCAGCCACTGGGTTGAGCGCTGTCTCCAGTGGGACTCGGGAGACATCGTGTCACCTAAGGGAACCAGTGTGGGTGCCTTTTGTCATGCCACGCTCTCTCGATGGGCACACGTGGGCTACTCGGTCCGGTGCATAGACTTGCTTTGAGAAATGGGACGGTTTGTCTTTACGACGACGGTACTGAGCGAGGAGGAGGAAGACGGTGCAAGGTGCTCCGACGGCAGCCACCAAATCTCCGTCCTGGCTAGGCTCTCCCTGACCCGCGCTTGCAAGCAGCACACCACCACACAGGCCAGCTGCAGAGACCAGGGACAGAGGTTATTTTTCACACATCAGTAGCAGTGATATTAATAGAAGTTTCTCAACTGGCTTATAGGTCTCCAAATTGGTGCAGTCAGTAACATTCGCTACTGTAATTTATTTTTGCAGGAGTCCAGTGCCATATATTTGCTTCTGTAGCAGTTGCTCCAGCTCAATAATTGGAAGAGAGGAGTATATAGCTACCTGTCTCTTATCTTCACTACTATGTTGGCACAAATCAATGCATGTATTACATTAAATGTGCACTGGAGGACAGGACTTGCCACGCTGGCCTCCGGTGCAGGAGCCTGGGCAGCGGCAGCACCAGGAGCTCCCAAGGAATTATTTACCGCTGTTATCAATTTCAGGTCTTCGGAAACAACAGGGCCTTTCTGAAAGCTGAAGGTGCCCTTGGCATGCATTAAAATTCAAATCAATATAAACGACAGAACAAGCTCAGCAATATGCTCCAGCTCAAGCAGGACCACCCTGCTCCGGCATTGCCCCTGCCAGGCTCTGCACTCACACCCTCAGCATTTTTGCCATCCCAAGAAATCCAGAAAAAAGTGATATTTTAGGCTATTTCTGTACAGTTGAGATTTTATATTTATTTATTTATGTTTTATTTTTAGCCATATGGTTGAAACCTATTTACTGGATAATCTCTTCCATAGATCATTTTAATTGTATCTGTTGATGAAGCCAGCTTTCATTTCAAATTCTAATGCCTTTTCTGTCTCTGTCTTTCTCATGCTATTGGTTTCATTCTAAATCATTTTTATTGCCAACGTAAAATTAGTTTGTAGTTAATATGGACTGGATCGCTCCAGAGGCAACCTTTGGACAGTCAGTCCACCACCGGCTTTGGCACATCTCGGGGAGCTAGTGCTGTCTTTATTTCCTTCCCTTTTGAAGCTGGGAGCCACGGCTGGCTGGCTTTACAATTTGAGCAGGCGGGAATCCTTTAACTCCGGTAACACGCTGCAAAGAGTTCAGGTGGGACTTGCACCGAGTTCTCCAAACGCAGTCCCCGGAGAGTCTCCAGGCATGTTTAACTCTCCTCTGGTAACTAATTCCCTGCACAGTCCTGTAAACGACCAGCATTAAAACTGACAAATAATTGTGCAAGTTAACTGATTTTTTTTTAAAAATAAATCAGACCATTAAAACCTTACTGTGACTCATTGATTAGGAGGCCTTATGGTTATGTGGCTCTTTTTGCTGAAGGTGCTTTTCTACGCTGAATGTTCTGTCCTCTAATTTGAATCCAATGTGTTAGAAGTTAACAAGTAATTATTTTAACACTTTGAAATTTGTTACAGTTAGTTGAGAAAGTAGGAAGGACTTTCACTGATTTTGCTAATTCACAAATTTTCTTTGCAGACATATCTGCATTAAACGAGAAGAGAGGCTCATTTCAGGCCACTGAGGGTTCTTAAACTGCTAATTGGCTTGAAAGCAAACATCCCTTCATCAAGTCCTTTTAGCAGTTTGGTTGAAAAAGTTCTTTCAAGACACAAAATTCAAATTAAACGAAGCACTGTTTGGTATGCTTTCTTTCTCTTCTGAGTGTTTTCTAATAAGATGCCTAGGAAGACATAAAAATAACCCACTTTTCCAATAAACATGTGTATTACTTCAGAACAGAGTGCTGGTTGCTGAGTATGTACCTCTTTAAACCACTCCAAACTAAAAAAATGAGCTACTGAATGTTTGGGTTCCCTGATACTACTAACCACAGCGGCAGTAAAAACAGCTAAAAATGTAAATCTCTTCTTCTACAGGTTAATGCAACTGCTCTACTGATAACCTGGCTCTTAGTCACTGCTACTATCACAGAATAATCAAAGAAGATAAAAATATCCATTTGGAAAAAAAGAGATGATATAAGACAATTTAGCATCCTTATATAAAGAAAGGTCATCTATTTTAAACATAGCATTTGAAAGACAGAATCTCTTGGTGTGCATTGTCAACTGGAGATTTGAGGTCCACAGAGAGCAGAGACACATCTGAAATTAGGAGATAAAAGGACTGTTTGTTTCCTAAACCGAAGCTTGGGTTCTCCACAGGAAGAGCTGACCTTGTCAGTGTTTTGATCAAAACTCTTCTGGGGACAAAGGACCTTTAAAAATGCTGAAAACATTCCTCCCTAGCCTTCCTTGCCCATTTTTTTTTTTTTTTTTTTTGCCCCTGCAGCAGCAAATGTAAAAAGTTGCAAGCTGAACACTTTCCATTGCCCTAAAGCAGCCTTTTCCAAAACCAATTGGCCCACAGTTTCCACAGCAGCTTTTTGTTGATGCTGCACGCCCGACGACTGCGCCTGCCCTTCTCCAGCTCTGCGGGAATGGACGTGTCTTAAGGCATTTGTCTGTTTGGTTGGTGTGAACCTTGAAAAGTACATGAAGGAGAAAGATGCATCTTTATGGATGACAAATATCTAAGTGTATGCTACAGCTGCACAGAGCTCCGCTGCTGTTCAAGGACACCCAAGCTGCCTAGAAAGGACCCACCTTGGCCTCAGCACAGCCCTCTGCCTGGACCAGTTTAGCAATACTAACTTGCCCCGTGTCTCCAGCAACTGCTGGAAATCGCTGGAAGAGGTCAGGCACACCTGGAGCAGTATGAGGAAAAACAGCAGTGCATAATCATTTTGGTCTGATCTATTAGCGCTTATTTTTCAGCTCATGATACATCTGCCATACCTGTTAAGTTGCCCATCAGCAGGTTGAGTTACCTCCAACCCCAAATCGGGCACAATACATCTGATTCATGTAGCTCACCACAGCATTCCCCACTGCTGGGCAGGATTCCCAGGAGCAGATAAAATTCCTCAGTCAGTAACATATGTATTTAGAGATAGAATATGTCCTGTTGAAATCAGTAAAAGTTTTATCACCCACTTTGTGAAAACGAGATCAAGCCCTTATTTGGAATATAAACGACGACTGAAAACCGCAAAACTCACACAGCACATCATATAACTGAGCATCAGTAATTAACTCCAGCCCAGGTCCAAGGAAATCTGATTTTTGGGTGTCCGACTGCATCACTCGCATCTACCAAAACATGCCCACGACCTACCGCTCGCGTTTGCCTCCCTGCTTTGACAGAATGTTTGCTTAAAAATCCCAGACTTAAAATATCTACTGTAACATCTTGCTCTGTTATTTAAAAGAAAACCTATGTAGGTGCAGGAACCAAATCCATCAGCACTACAGAGCCAGGGGTTGTTCAACCTCACCCGCACCTTGCAGTCACCCACTGAAAGCCTTTGCAGGGATGAGTAGCAGGTCCAGGCGCTAACCTTTTCATTGCAAATTATTTTCTAGCTCACAAAGTACACACATCACCGACAGAAGATCTGTACCAGACAGATGATACTGCAGGTATCCCTCAATATATTCTTCTCAGCTTGCCCTCTATTTTTCTGTTCAGCAGATGGAAACACGTGGAATACGAATGGAGTACAAATGCAGTGCATATGGCAGGCTGCGCGTGCGGTGGTAACGGTTATCTTCCCGAGGGATGCAGCACGCAGGCAGGCAGCACAACTATGGGACTGCAGATTACAGCTCCAGTGTTTCTTTGGAGCAAAGTGCTCATAATTATAAAGTGAGGGTTTTTTTTTTTTTCCTCTCAAATGGTTTTATTAGCGCTGCTGCAATGAAATAAGGTATGTTGCTTCTTATCTGATAATTTTAGCATTTTAATTTACGAAATACAAGCGTAACTCCACTTCCTTTCACCGTTGATTAAACACACGCATCTGAAATATTTCATGCTTAGCCAAGTGAATATTTTAATTATTTTTTTTCCCCAGGAAACAATGCTTAGGATGTCCGAACCTTTTTCTATTACAGGGAGAAAAGATGTCTTAGAGTAAGCATTTAAATGAATGTCAGTTGGAAGAAACACACACTGAGTGCAATTTGAGATAAAACTACCATTGATCCCTTCATGTACAGCCTTTGTGGCAGTGGTTGACGTGGCTATTGAAAAGAGACTGTGGTGCCAGAGTTATTCTAAGAGATAATCCGTCTTCTGAGAGAGGATTTAGGTTAAATGTACCTGTGAAAAACAGTGTATTTCAGCCGACATGATGAATGGCCTATTGTCCATCCGAAGCCTTGCTTGGGCTGGGGGGGGGTTGGAAGCAAAGGAAGAAAGCAAAAGCACCAGACAGACCCAACTGCAATCTCAGCAATGTATTTGCTCAGCTTTTTCCCATAATTCAGAGGCAGGAATATCTAGAGCAATTTTTAGCCTAACAGCAACTTTGCTTCATGCCACAACTCTACTGCAAATGTAAATGATTCTGGGCCATTGCATTATTTATCAAATTATTTCTATTTCTATTGCATGTCTTCATAGCAGTTTATTACCTTTTTAATAATGCTTCCCATGCAATGAGGCAGAGACTGGGATTATTAAACTGATCTCATAAATGCAGTATTGGCCATTAGGCTATTTCAGGAAAACACAGCGAAATTTAGAAATACTCACAGGTTTGGCTGAGAGGCGGATACAGTGCTCAGAGCACAGCCCTCCCTGAAATGAGGGACACCGCTCACGAGTGCCTGCTCGTCACTGGCAGAGTGGGCTGGTTTGGATTATGGTCCACAGCTAATAATTTCTGTGGCCCTGGCATGCAGTCTTTGTGTGTAACTACAACCTTTACGTTGCATAAATAAACAACAGTAAGGTCAGAGCTTTCTCCTTCCTAACATTAATCCCCATTAAAGTATACGCCGAGATCAAAGCCAACTTCTTGGGGCTTCACTCAACACCCTTGATGGTCCCTGGTGTGCAGGGAGGAGAGGGCAAGGGGAGAGCCCTGATCTCCACCCCCCCCCCAGCACCTTGTCACGCCATCTGAGACTCCCCACCCTACATCAATACCGGCCCAAAATTCCCAGCATCCCCCTGTAAGCAGACAGGGCTCTCCAGGCTTGGGCTTCGCCCACCTCCTGTTACTCCAGATGTTTCTGGAAATGGGCGAGGAAGGGATGGTGTCCACACTGCCACCACCGTGGGACATCGATACGCCCTGAGGGCTACGGTCAGGACAGCAACACGAGCAAGGATGGGACGAGGTGGGTCCGTGTCTAACAGCTGTCAGGATAAGTCTGAGTGAAACGCAGGATGATCCTGCTGTTAGATAGGCACTACAGCGGTTCCCATTTGATTATCCGTCTAAACTCGCAGCTGATGTGGAGAGTCACACTGCGCAGGCAGTCTTCTACGCGTCTGCAACTTCTTGTCCAGGACCTGTTAGCTTTGATTTAGATAACCACCTACAGCTGCTTCGGTACTTATTTGTCTATAACTACTTGTCTTTTCATGGTTCACAGAAAAGCCTGAGCTAATTTAAAGCCTCAGTCAAAGCCCATTTAATTTAGTGCATGTCTTTCTCTTGGTGAAAGCAGGCATTAGATAAGGCTTTCCTTATCCATGACAACTGGCAGGTCTCTTAACAGCAAACTCCCTATAATTAATTTTCAGGTAAGAACTATATTTGCTCAAAATAAACCGAGGTAAAATCCTGTTGCATTGATTTCAGTAGAACATTTTCCACAGCTTTGCTGGAGATACATTTTAAATGGAGCTAAAGAGCCTGAGGATGAAGTGTTTGAACTCCTGAGGTTGTGTGTGGCACAACTACGCGGGGCTGCTGGGGTCTCTGTTGTGGGAGTGCTTCTTGATCTCTAAAATATACATATTTTGTCCAAGGAAAAACACCGGCTGGAGAAGCACTGCGGAACATGACCTTTGCACCATTTTCACTAGTACATCTGAGTCACGAAGGACACCAAAATATTTACTGCTAAATTACAGCAACTGTGAATTGGCTAGACATCTATGGTGCATAGAATTTGGGTTCATTTGGCATTTTCTGTCTTCTGGGCTTACAATAGGAAAGCACAAAAATTTAAAATTAATCTTTTGGAAGATCTTCCTATGTAATAGCTGCTCTTACCTTGCTGCACTGAAAAATATGGAGTACTACACTTTTTTTTTTTTCTTAACTCTTGATACTGATCTCCAAGAAAATACTAAGAACACTTCTTCCAGCAATGTGAACTGTTGTGTGTAAATGTGTTCTCATTTTAGGCTTTTAATTTA
Source organism: Aviceda cuculoides (assembly GCA_035590195.1). NCBI lineage: Eukaryota > Metazoa > Chordata > Aves > Accipitriformes > Accipitridae > Aviceda > Aviceda cuculoides. Next base: position 21,985,401 of record JAVJGG010000037.1, on the reverse strand, counting down.
CAGGCTTGCTAAGTATGAAGAATTAAAGGTGAGGAGAGTATAAATTGCAATTCTTTCAGGTTATCATAAAAACTGTAAATATTATTCTAGAGAGAGGAAAAAAAAAAACCCATATTTTGCTCAGATAAGTATTTTTGAGAAAGCAGTACAGGCCCCTTTGGCAACATCAAACAACATAACTCCACTGAATTCAGTATCAGCTTAAACTAGTCATGGATCTGGCATCCTAAGTTCTTCCACAATTCTCTTTTTCAACAAATTGTTTATCTGCAATGATGGAACAGTCCAAATAAATAATATTGCATCCAGCCTATAATAATATCTATAAACACAAAAGCTGTGTTTTGTCATCATCCTCCCTTTTGTCTGTAAATTTTTAAGACAAGTCTGGAAGTGACAAAACCTCATCCCGAAGCAGTGGGGCGGCAGGAGGGAAAGAAGGGAGCATTTACAGCTATTAGAGACTTCATGTAAATTGTTTAAAGATGCCTAGAGTCATAATTCAAATATAAAAATATCCCTAGGTTATCTAAGAAGAACAGTTCTCTACAAAATATCTTTCTTAAGTGATGCTGGTAACAGGAAGAAACAAATGAAAACCAAACACAAACACTGCTAGGGACCCTGAAGGAAATGAGTAGGCTGTGGTGAATTTCAAATAATAGAAACCTTTTGCCTTCTCTCCCTTACCGCTCTTTTTTCACTACACACAAAATTAAAATAAATACAGTAAGAAAGACCATGTCATGAAAATAAATATTTGAGGAAACAGATTTGAGTAAAGCAAAGGAAAGCTCATTTTTACAGCTTTCCGTCCTGAGACATGAGGCAATGACAATTTGAGCTATATGGGAAGATTTTGCAAGTCTAGAAGCGTCCAGTGGTGAAAAGAGCCAATTTTCCATTGATTTTGGTGGGAAGTGAAGACCGCCCCCCACGGGAAACCGCCCTTTTGACACAGCTCTTCAACTTCGCCCTTTTTTTTTTTACGGACCAAGTTGGCCGTTTGCCATAAACCACGCAAGCCCCAACGGCACCGTGAAGGATAGGGATGCTCCGCACCCACACCCGCAGCCCCAGGACTTTTCCCCCAGAGCAGCTCTTGCTGGTGGTGCTGGAGGGCCAAAGCACACTTCAAACGGCGGAAAGCTGAACCATCCCTTTCCGCACGAGCGCCCACCCACGTGCAGACCGCTGCCCCCACAGCGTTCTCCGGCACTCGGAAGCGAGGTGCATCCTGCACATGAAGCGGCAGGTGCCGGGAAGTCACTACCGCGTTCGGTCTACCTAACGTTCGGTGAAATACTTGCTGTGCTCGTTCTTCCAGGGCACCGACTACAGCCAGGGGCATGGGGATTAAGTGACTTCTCCCAGTTTATGAAGAAGCGGAGCGGGAATCCGAAGAAGTAAATTTAGAAGTGCAGCCTCCAGCCACCCTCGCCAACAACTCCTTCCCTGACGAAGACAAGCCACCGCCCTGTACCTACAGTAAACGCTCTGGAGGTTTGGAGAACATCAGCATTAAAGGGGACTCCACTGAAGCTCATAAAAATTATTCTCTTATGAGAAAAAAAAAATCCGTGCAAGATTTTCTGTGCATCAGCTGCTGACACAAACCATTTCTGGAAGCATTCGTGAGATTAGAGCAGAAGCAGTAAATGCATTCTCACCTTATTTGTTCCAGCTGATGCCACCCGAATAGAAGCCCTAAGGCACAGTCTTTCAAATATAACACATCTTTTCCTCTAGTTTCAACAAAAAATGCCCACAGTACAAAGATAAATTACCCACTCCACTTGTAATTGGCATTAACACAGATTTGCAAGATTCAAAGACACATTTACATCACTTAAAAGTGATGTTTAAATAATCATCAAAAATATCACCAAGTCTGGTAGGTTGTCTAAAAAGTTCATTAGGAACCCTTTTTCCCCCATAGACATATAATTACTTCCTTGGATTTTAAACATGTGTTTCTTAAAGTGTGGCCCTAACTGCAAAATCATTACCTTCTTCCTCTTAATCATATAAATAGCCAAGAGAAGAAATATTTGATAATAATTTTTCCCTTCAAAATGCTACAGACTTACTAAAATCATTATTACTATTTTCTTCAGTTGGAGGACAAGTATGATCCACACATCAATTTCAAATTGCATTTAGGAGACTAATTACAGGCATTTATTTTTTAAAGCGTTAGCTCACAATGGCGAGAAACCTGCCTTGCTGCTGGGAGCCAGATCCTGCCGCCTCTGACACAACAGCACTGCAGGGAGGAACTCGCTCTTTCCTGGGGCGTCTTTACAGAGAGGGAGAAATAATTTGTAGCCGTATGCACAGTACCTAGAGATGAATTTAATAATCGTACCGATGAGACACCTCACGCAGGAAAAGCAGCGCCTGTTTAAGGACACACAGCAAGTGACAGTGTTTCTGTTAAGGACGTGTAAACACGGGGCACGTCTTGCCGTGCTCTGGAGGTCTGATGCCTCTGCATGCTTCATCCTCTCCTTTTGCCTGCCTCTGCAAGCTTTAAAATTAACTTTTATATTTAATCCACAAGCACCAAGGTAAAAGCCCCTGGACTTCTCTAGATACCTCGGATCACATCGGCACCGCGAGTTTGGTCAAACCATGGCTGGGCTGCAGTCACAAGTTCATTCCAGCAGCAGCAGCAGCAATGATGTCCTACATGTGTATCACTGAATACTACAACACCACCACGCTGAAAATAATCTGCTGGGAAAATAGGAACAGATTGCCGATGTTACAGGAGACTGTGTCAAGGTGTGAGAGAGAATCTCATTTCTGGAACACCAGCTGAAACTTGGCGTAGGTTGGGATTACATTCATTAGCATCTCAGGTACGCTCGACAACAGGTTGGGGCTGCTTATAGGAAAAAATTTCCTAGCTCTACAGAACAGATAAATGAACTTGAAAATTTTAGGGATCAGCCCAATTACTTTACAGATACAAAATAAACCGGCACTCAGTCTGGATTCTAGATAACTCTCTAACCCTTCTCAGATAACCTTTTGCTAGAAACGTTTGCTCAAGAACAGAAGGAAAACCCAAAGCAAGAATGAACAGGAGTCGCTGACTTGATAGGTTATGCATACAAGCACACGCTAGATATCTCAAACTACAAAAGCAACAGGATTTATTATCTTTGCCAGATACATACAAAGAAAAGAAAACAGGTCCATGTAACTATACCTTAAGGAGCAAGGAAAAGTTAGTGACCTACTTGTGAAGAGAACTATGGCAAAACTGACTGGTTTTTCACCAACGGATTTCAGATCACACAGATCAGTGTTTTTTACTGTTAGCACAAACTAAGCTACAAGTGTTTAGTGCTGAGCTGACAGACCCACAGCCACGATAAGCTTACGTTAAAACACGCTGTCATCTTCCAGAACAACACAGACCTAAAACCAGCTTCTGCTGGGAAACAAACAGTCCATGAACACAAGGCCATCAAACCTAGGACAACTGCTTTCCAATACCTCTGACCATTGAATCAAGTGGTTTCCTGGTTAATTTTAATTCTCTTTTTCCAGAAAATTGGTTAAAGTAAGTTGACACACCAGTTATTTCAGATATTCCAATGAAGTAGAGCCATCTTCTGCCATTGTCTCTGAAAACTAAGATGAATGCTCCATTGTAGATTCAAACTTCAAAAAGCTATTTGCAGAGTGTCATTTTTCATTTTGCCTAGGCAGGATGTAATGAAAACCCGACAAGTTATTGATGGTTTGGTTACCTGTCTGCCTTAAAGAAATTGCACAGGTGCTTTATTTAAGAAAAAAGACAGTCAACACAATTAATGCAAAACAATGATACGAAGCATCCTTTGAGGTTTTATTTTCTGCTGAAGTGTCACTAGACCGTGTGTCCAAAAGCCACTGCTGGCAATTCATCTCTCAAGTAATCAGTACAAAAATATTACCACGCTTTGTAGCCTGGCACCAGACTGGGAAAGATGTGCTGTCTGTCCTATTGCCATATTCTTTCTGGCTGTTTGGAGTAATTAACCACTAATTAGGAAGTTTGAGGCAACAAATAAAAAATTGGAATTCATGCAACTTTTTAAACTCCAGACAGTGAAAGAGTAAGAGAAAAGCCTTTCTTTTCTTGCCTGATTTCACAGTTTTTTCTTCTCAAAATGACATAACATCAAAGCGAATATGTTAAAATTCCTGTTACAAAAATAATACCTGAGGGGCCTGTAAATCAACAACCCTTGCGAGGAGGTCCTTCGGATGTGAACTCTTGAGAAAACCACGGCTAACCTCTTCCAGAGAAAAAAGTCTTTCTGAACAGTTTTAAAGTGCAGAAGACAACAAAAAAAAAAACCCTAGGTGAGAGCTTTCTGCTTTTCCTCGGCCACAAGCACTCCAGCTCCCGGGAGGCCAGCCTGCTGCTTTGGGCTTCACCCTGGGACTCTCGCCGACTTCGTGCCGGCCGGGCGCCGAGGACAGGACGGAGAGGCTCGGCCTCCCCCGTGCAGGACTTCAGCTTCCTCTCCGTAGCAGCTGGCAGCGCCCGCGTCAGGCAGTAGTCTTCTTTATCAACAAATTAACATTCACTGCCCACATTAATAAGCCTGCAGGCACAGCTGTGCATTAACATATCCGAGAGGCTTTTCGGCTACAGCTGCCCGGTGTCGTAGGGCCCCGAGCACGGGGCTCCGTATCTTCCCGGCGGGCTCCGAGCAGCAGACCACGTCCCCTCCTGACAAGGCTGGGATTTTTGAGGCCGCTCTGTTTGGGTTTTTGTTTGCGGGTGGGTACAAAGCCCCAGGTCCTCATCGGACTCCCAGTGCTCCTTCCTGGTCTTGCAAATCCTCATCTTCTTTTCAGAAGTTACCAAGGCACCAGGACTTCTACAACTGAACTTGGCTTTCTAGATCAGCTCTGACTGTAGGCTACAGTGGAGAGCAGTAATGAAATACCTGGAACGAGCTGGACCTAAATTACTTAAACCCTGAAGCACAGAAACCACTTCTGAAAACAAATCATACGTGCTTTCTGGAAGTGTGGTTCTCTCTCCTGAATGTGATTTGACAAGGCCCAAGCTCGCCGGGCACTCTTTACACTTCCAAATACTGCTGTGACTGAGCTCAATGCGTAAATGCCACTATATGCTGCATTTCTGCACTTTTATTGGTTTTCAGCAGAAAAAAATAAAAAAAACCCCAACCTTCCTGCTTTAAGCAGTATGGCTTTATGTGTGCAAGAGTGTGCTCATATATCATGAAGCTTGTCAAGACTGCAAGATAATGGGACCAACTGGGAAAATTTCCATGAAGATAGTGAGCGTGCCTGGAGTATCTAGGTCAGATCCTGCTCTAACAAAGCACACTATGAGGGTTCCTTCATACAGAAACTTGTTTAATTAAGATAACAGATGTTGCTACTATACAAGTCCTAGTGAGTGGCTGTTTAATTGGACACTTTCATATTCTTTGCTACCAGCACAGAACATCATTTGTTTTTAATGAATTTCCTTCCTTACAATTAAACTGTATAAACAATGCATGCACTGTATATTCATAGAAAAGAAACAGCTCTAATGATGTAAAGGCTTTACATGAACAAGAGCAATTTGTTTCGGGGCTTAAAAGTACAATTATTTTTCTGTCCTGGACTGACTACATGTCTGCTAACCGGGTAAATGTGACTTCCAATAGCTTTAGGAGAACATTGGGAACGAAGACCACTGTGTACGCATTTTAAACACCCGCTATTTCGAGGGAACGCGCATTAGATTTTGACACGTGCAAGCTCTTCCCAAGTGCACGAGACAGCTGACAACGCTGCCAGCCCTGCTCCCCTCCTCGCAGCCATGCCCCGCAGCGCCCCGCGGCCGGGCCCTCAGCACGGGGCTCACCAGAGCCAGCACCAGCCCAGACCTAAATGCTTCACCCTGCTGCAGAACCACAGCCTGTCCCCATGCTCTGGCTAATGCACTGGTGGCTGGTAACAAACCACAAGACAGGCAGAAATACAGCTTCTCCCTCAGTAAACGCTGTCTTGGTTTTCCTGCACGTAGTCTACACTTGGGAGCAAGGGAGAACGAGCGCAGCGGGAAGCCGTGGTAGGCAGAGAGACCGAAACACGACATCTCCCTCACCTGCTCTTGAACCATACGAAGAGTTCTGGGAAGTGACCATGTGTCTCTCTGACAGGCTGATATCTAAAGTGAAACACTCTGTCAGAAACAAATGTAATTATTACCATTATTGCATGTAAATTAAAGTCGTTTCTCTAAGTCAAAACCAAGCACCTGAGAAAAGACTTGCAAGGAAAGCGATGCAAATTTTGCATTACAAACCAGCACCTAACAACCCCTGCCAACGCTACTCCAGCAAAATTACTCCATGCCAACAGCAAAATACATCCCTTTACCAACTCCATGAGAAATTTTCTTAAGATATTCTAATAAAATGGCCTTTGGTGGTAAGTAATTATAAGAGTTCAATCTGTGCGGCCAAGTGACAGAATGCCCCAGTTTGTGGATGCAGATCACAGGACCAGTCCCAGCTCTAACGCTAACCCCAGCACTCCCACAGCCAAGCCCTCCGACACCTGCACCTGTGTGACAGCACCTGCAGGTCTGCTGGGCTGCAACGTTGGTTTTTCGTGTGCTATGGAAAACTGTATGAAAACTAAGGGAGATTTAATTGGTTTAAAAAGAACTGGTTTAAATTAACTGCTGAATTAACGGGTTTAAAATATTTAAAAAATGCTTCCTGATCTACAGTTCAAAGAAAATTACAGTTCCATTGCAGGACATTCCTCCAACAGTTTGGAGTGTGACAGCAGCTGTGACAGAGGCTTATTTTAATTTCAGCTGGCAGCACTGTGCGTAGCTCCAGGATTTGTCTCTAATCACACACAGCCCGATTGTCCCTCCTGCACCCAGGAAATCTGAATGAAGGAGCTGGTGACTACAGTGACTTCTGATTTCCACCACTGCGAGGATGAACCGCTCCCACTTGCAACCGAGCGCGTTTCTCTGTGGGAGCTGTGCTGTAATTATGAAGGAATTGAAAGGTTTCTGTGATAACATCACCTGAAAATAAAGGTTTTAAAGCACTAGTCTCAGTAACAAATTTATCTAACGTTGTTGCATTAGATGTAATTGAATTATTATGAGAGGATTAACAAATCCTGCAAGAACAATCTCACTGCCGTGACTTCCCCTCCTACTGCCGATGAGTAATATATACAACGTAATGCCAGGAAATAATTGTCACAAATGAGAAATACTGTGGACTGGAGGATGCTTGGCTTTAGGAGTTAAGGATTTTAAAGGAAAGTCCTCCATTAAGGATTTGCTTTCATTCACTTCAGTATTATACAGGGGCCATCATTAAATGCAAGTTTTTCCAAACTTGTGAGTGACTATGGATTTCTGTTTTATATCAGTAAATCTCACGTAGAATTGCCCTCTACTGTTGTAACTCCCACTGATATGGAGGAATCATTGATTTGGTTTCTGAGACAGCTTTGGAGCAAAGTATAGGCACAGTTTGAATCATCTGTCATTCACATGGTGTAACAATTGCAGAAGACCATGTCTCTCTATATAATGCCTGTATGATGCCACAGATGCTATGTATTTTATATCCCAAACCTCACTTTACACTGACTACGTTATTTCATAAAATCTGGGGGATGAAGACCAAAGTGCCACTGAGATTTAAACAAAACCCAAACCCCCTAAGCCATGGCCCTACAGTCTGTGCACTCATCACTCACGGAGTTTTTCCCTGGTTTTGAGCGCCAGCCCTCCGTGGGCGGCAACACTATCTCCATCTCCCAGGCTTAAGTCCAGCATCACTTCTGAGTCACACTGATGTAGTTGGGCCATGAGAAAAGAGAACCTATGTAATGGGATCCCAGCTCTTCAAAATCTCTTTTCTCCTATTGTTGAGTCAGAATAAAGAGATCAGAGCTTAAACATATCTGGAAATATGAATATAGGAGAACCAAATGGTAAGTGAAAAACATTCTGGACTCAACTCAAATCTTTCTCTCTGAGGAACGATCTGACATGTCCCAAAGACACATCGCAGTTTTGCAATGACCAGAAGATACAACTTCCACCTTGAGCTCCTGTCCTGGTTTCAGCTGGTGTATTTTAAATTTTCTTTCTAGTCGCTGGTATAGTGTTATGTTCTGGATTTAGTATGAGAATAATGTTGATAACACACGGATGTTTTCAGTTGTTGCTAAGTAGCATTTAGACCAAGTCAAGGATTTTTCAGCTTCTCATGCCCAGCCAGGAAGAATTCTCTCTGATGATGCAGCCTGCAAAGCTTTATGGTGACCATTCCTGTCTGAAAGGTATCCCCTGTTCCTGAGCAAGCGTTTCCCAGAGGGTAGACGTATTTTAGTCATGTTCCCTGTCCCGACTGTGTGAAATGTTGGAGATGTGGCCCTGTGAGGTTCATTTGTACAGAGTGGCATTAACAGGATTTGGGAAGAACTTTCCCACAGACTGTAACAGTCGTTTTGCACTGGAATGTGCAAGGAAGATCAAGGATAGAAAATGATCTCTGTATCTCTACCCATATAGAAATAGCCTTTGTATAGAAAAAGTGCTTTGTTATAGCACTTGCGATACATCTGTATCTGTGCTATAGCTGTTTCTATATAAAATTCACCTTCTGGAGTCAGGCTACTAACATTATTTTGACTCAGGCCTCCAAGGCAGGATTTCCATTATTATGGAGATGAACTGCCTTTAATGACTGCAATAATATAATTGTACCCCAGGGCAGAATTTCTAATAACACAATTGCACAGTTCTCAACCACCAGTAAGAGATACCTTCAGGGCATGTTATTCATTAGGGGTGCAGTAAACACTACCTTAGCCTCCAGAGAAGAATATGAAACCTAAAACAATAAAGCTCTTTTCTTCCATGGTAGTCTCCGGTCTCTGGGCAAACATTGAACAACACACTTAGTTTTGCCTCCTGGACAGCAGTAGCCTCCAGAGCAAGAGTCTCGGCAGCAAAATCGGATTCACACTATTTCTGTCTCCAGCAAGGAGTCCCTAACATTACACTCCACCTGAAAAGTCACACAAGCCCCAGGAGGAATGCTCGAGCGATTGCCATGGTAGCCGTCAGGCTGTACATCAGAATTCAAAGCAACTGCTGACACATTAATGTTGCTTTTAACTCCATCTGGAATTGGAAGGACCATCTATATTGATTAACCTTCACACGATCAAGTTCAGTTTGGAGAAGTATCCAGATGTTCAGGTGCCTCTCTGAAACTCGAAGGACACCTTAACGTCAGTTTAACCAGAGATTTCATTTAAGTTTCTTCTCCCACGCCTGTCTAAAAGTTCTGTTTTCTGCCCTAGATGAAGAGATTTCAGCAACAGCTTTTCTTGGCATCTTTCTTCCTGTATTTCAACAGATTTTCTCAACAGCCAAGCAAGTTCTTGTTTGAAGCCCACACATAAGCGTGGGTGTGGGGAGGTACTAGGACTGGACTCCAGTCAATGCTGCTGTCCCCTGGGACCGCAGGAAGGAGATAACGTTTCAGCAAGCGAAGAAACCAGAAACACAGCAATGTTATGCAGAGGACCAGGCACTTGGCCTCTCCTGCCCGTGAAGTGAGACAGTGCTGATGAACAATGCTACAATCATATAAACCCATATAATTTCCTAATTGCGCATTTCACACAGTCTCCAGGTACAGACTGCAAGGATGGTGTGGTTAATAAAGGCGATGGCGAGGATTCAACACTCTCGTCCCCATAGGAGACACAACCAACTGCGTAGAAGAACTAAATAGGTCCAACTGCCAAGTCAATGGAGCGGTGTTCATTAAGACATTTTGCCAGATAGGTCCCGCTGGATGGTCTGGCTGGCAGAAAAACCCCTGGGCTGAAGTAGCAGAAAATTTCACACCTGTTTGGGCACATTTCACGTCTGGTTTCCCATCCAGGGCTTGGTGCCCAGGTGGGAGGCTCCCGGCTCTGGCACGGTGTGCGAGGCAGGAGCAGGAGGAGCACGGCAGCGGGCCTGCCGCTGCCATGAGCGCCAACGCCTCAGCCTCGCTGTGGTTTGCACTGGAGCTCAACACAGGACTGTGCTGTTCTCACACGCCATCCTCCCAGCCACCGCCTAAAGTCTGCCTGGGCACGGGGACTGTGACCCGCAGACAGCAAGTTAGACGCTATTTCGCGAGTTTTTATGATTATGCCTGCCGCTTGCCTATACGCCTCAGGAGAAGGTGGATGAGGAAACGCTGTAGGTACAGCCTTACACTACTTACACAGACGTGTGCACCCTTCGGGGTGCTCGGGTGCCGACTCCCTCATGTCCACCTTGGCGTGACTTCAGGTGACAGGGTTTCACCGAGGGGAAATAACAGTGTCTCCTTTTCCCAGTGCTTATTTTCACAAAGCTTTGAAGAAACCTGCTGTTTTTGAGGTATATCTCTTCCTCTCCTAACCTTGGTGGAAACTAGCTGAAACATCTGCAGCCAGTTCAAATAACTGGTTCAAAAGTTATTTGGAATTGAACACACAGGGAACCCGAGCTACCACCTAGCCTTATGCCACCAGTGCATGAGCCACATTCCCTTGGGAAATCAGGATCCAGGGGTTTCTGCTGTATTACAGCACCCAACTTTTGTGTAAGCTTGCAGATGAGAGAGCAGTACTAAAATAAAAAAATAAATAAATCACTGTTTTCAGCCTTGCACAGCAGTGACCAAGCAAGAAACAATGTGCTCACACTTCTTTCCTTTCCTAAGCCCTTGCTCAAATAAACTAATGCTTCCTCTCTCACTCCTAAATTAAAATGAGGAGAAAGAACTGTGCCATGCCTGGGAGAACAGTGTCTTTGACTTTGCACAGCTTTGTACCCTGGCTGCTGGAGGAAGCTCTGTGTAGTTGATCACCCAACTCTTTTCATCCCAAGAGGTGAAGTCGAACGGTCCATAGACAATAGCTTTGTAAAGACCAGGTAACAGGAGCTAAATAAGTCAGAAATAGGTTGTTCATTATTTTACTCATCTGGCTCTAAATGAACTATATAGCTCTTCACATACTGATATACATCACCATAGTATACATTTCAATGTACATTACAGGCAGGCAGGTTGAATGGAGCAAGACTAGACTTTCCAAGATAAAAGAACAGCTCTAACAGGTTTAAGCTTTTAAAAATAACAATTTCCTATAATTCCTGTCTTTTTGACCTTTATTAATAGGACAGGATTTTTCCCATCAATCCTAGTTGCACATCATATTTTGGAGGACCATCAAGGACAGCTCTCTGGATCCTGCTCTCAGGTGCTACACAAGCGGGACAGGCAACACAACCACACCTGTACACAGTCAACAAACCACTGCAAAACCATGCATGCAAATTCAAAAGCTAGGCTCCTATTTCCTACTAATGCTCTCCTTCTGAATTACAAAAAAAAAACCAAACAAAAAACCACCACCAACAACAAATAAAACCCAAAAAACCCCACAAAAAACACTTGGCCAGTCTGAAAAAGCCATTTCCAAGTCAGGTGTTAGGACTGCCAAATTAATTACTGACCCCAAATAATTCCTGTTTGTGGGACATTGAGTAATGTACCAGAGCAGCGTAATTTGCAGCAGAGGGTTTTATCGCCTGGGAAATTTTTTGAAAAACAATGGCTATTTAAAGCAATGCAGAGGCAAAATATTTGCTTTTTAGAATGTATCTTTATCAGCTTCTTGGCAGAGATGTTTTAATAGTACACAGAGACTGGGATGAACACAATGGGAAGAGAAATCTCACTCCCAGCTCCTTGAGATTGAACACTAGCTGTTTTCACATTTATTTACAAGTCTATTTTGGGAAGCTATTAATGACAAATTTAGCTTTCACTGCTGAAAGCCCCTAGGTTGGAGCAAGCTAATGAAAGAAAGGGTTACTTTAAAATATTACCTCTCATTTTCTTTTAGGATGTCTCTTCCTTTCTTCCAAGAATAAGTAGGTCTGGGGGAAGCTTTCGGCTTACACTCAATGATTACTTCACCGCCCACTTTAACAAGCGTTAACTTTTTCAAGAGTGTTTTGGAAAAGTCTGGACCGACAGCTGAAAGAAAGAAAGAAAACAAAAACCAGATCAGAATTCCCTCTGGAAAAACCAAAGTCAGGCTCTTTTGAACATTACAATATTCCAGGGCTGTTTCTCATTTGCAATTCCAAAATGATCTGACTTTATGAACTATGCGCACGTAGGGATGGGGCAAACAGACACCCGAATGCTTCAGCTCTTTACTTGTTTAGAAATGCATGTTCAGCTACAAACCTCAGAAACTAGTAACCTCGGCAGGCAGCTGAAACCCAGTGTCACACACATCTTATTTGCAGCAGCACCCCTAAATACTATACGTGCATGAACTGTATAATGTATTTATTTCCTTTTTTGTGTCATAACAGCATGATCATAATTTTGTCGAACATTGCTATGTGCAGAGCAACAGCATACAACAAAATTGTCACAAACACAGAACTCATATAATTAATCAGAAATGTTAGTATTTCCAGAAAAGTTGACATTTTTATGCTTTATATTCATAATGTGTGTGTCTTTTATTTTAATGCTATAAAGGTGGGAGACCTTGACAGAGCCAGGTCCTGAATCAAACAAAAAAAGGCAAGACTTAAGCAGGCACCAGAGTACAAGGCACTCTCGAATCATCTTTTTTAGTCCCTCCAGGGCGCACTCTTCTGTTTTGTGAAAAACAGTCAGATATTCACTGAGGCAACCACCAGAACCCTGCAGACAGTCTGCAGCCTGGCTGTAAGGCAGGCTGGGGAAGGAGGAGATGGCTTGGCTTCCGATTCCTGCCTCAAAGGCTTTTAAATAATTTATTTGATGGGACCTGATGACAGGCAGAGCTTTGAGGCGACTGCCTCTAGACTGACCCTAGTAGTCAACTCCCCAAAGACGACCAGAAGGTTTTATTTATACCAAGTAGGACTATTAATTTTTTCAATATAGAAAGCTCAAAGCAAACAGGTGAGGCAGCTTAAGGGTTTCAGGGTTTTATGAACAACTCTTGCCCTGCTCACTACGTCTTTGCTGACAGCAGCTTGCTTTCTGACGGATCAGTGGCACCAAACTCTGCCCAGTCCCCTCTAATTCTCTCCACCCTCTTTGCTAGCTGTGTGCCTGCATCCTACGCCTCCTGCACCATCCCCGTATCCCCTGAGCTTGCAGCATTTTCCTCGACTTACTTTCTTGCTGCACCCTGGGAGGTGAGAGTTTAGATCACTGTGCATTGCATCTGCTTGATGCTCCATAAAATGATCTAAAGCTCACCTGAAGCAGCCAGGAGACAAAAACCTGCCATGTGATACAGAAAGCAAATTCGTTTGTCTTAGGGAATCTTGTCTGCCTCAATTCTTTTGGATATCATTCCTGCTGCAAAAGAGTTGAATAAAACATAATCCTACACTGATAAAGGGATGGGCTTTATGATCTAATAGATCTCATCTTCCACTTTCATGAACTGGAGTTCACTAATCTCCAAGCTGTCTTGTCTTCCGTGTCTAATCATAGACAGCTGACTTCATTTTAGCATAGAGGAAGACATGGATGTTATTAAAGACTGTAAAAGAGCCATCTGAAAACCAACACTGGCTATGTAAAACATTTCAAAATTAAAGGAGGCATCCTGAGGACAACTTCCCACCAATGCCCTCAGAACCAGATTGACCATTATTTACATCGTACTATCATAATTAATACAACATTACCACTTTTGGAAATAATTTCTCAGATGATTGTGCAAAATTTGTGAGCAAAATAGATTTTTGAATAATCCTGTTATTTCCATCTCTGTAAAGAACAGTTTAGACTGTTTTTTTGCAAATAATTTGCTACTTCTTGGTCCTGTGTGAGGTAGAGGAGTTGCACAATACGGGTTTTATTCTGTGATGTTCAAGATACTGTCATCTGACATCTAGAAACTCTGGGCTCAGTTCTCAGCACTACCAGAGCTTCCCTGTGCCACTTCAGGGGTAATGCATTTAATTTCTTCACACCTTGTTTATAAAATGAGGATTTTAATGACTTTTTTTCCACTCTAGGGCCACCCTTCGTTTTCAAATTTTTTTTAAACGTTTAGCCTGAAAATTCTATAAGGCAATGACTGCATCTTACTACACATTTTTACAGGGCTAAATACCCAGCACAACAGGATCCTGGTTTTAGCTGAAGACTCCAGGTAATATAATTGGCAACAATAATAGAGAAGAATCACTCAGAAAAGCTCTGTCTACAATTTTCCATTTCTCTTTTTCACTTAACTTTGCTATAAGTCTCACTTGCTATTAGTGGTGTTTAATCATTTGAAGCGCTTAACTTCAGGACCTTTTAAAATAACCATTTTTATACTCAGAAAGATCTGTTTTAAAGGTAAGATTTCTCAGAGAGAGCTCAGAATACTGACCTCCTTTGAAAACTCTAGTAAAAAGGAAAACATGCTGTTTTGTTTTTTTTTTAAATATGCCAAATGAAATCACAGATCCATAGAAATTAATCTGCAGCACACCATTCTGGTACTTTTCACGTGACACACAGAAGCAAGACTGCATAACCCAAATGAGAAGTCAGCCAAATACAGGTTATCTGGCAGGTTTTTAAGAGTAGGCTCTCCAAGGTCTTTGCTTTTTGTGCAGATGTGAGGTTGGCCCCTGGGTGCTGCAGGGCCGCCAGGCACGGGGAGGCACTGGAGGTACCCACCAACACGGGTTAAGCCCCTGTCTTCTCAGATCTGCCTTCCTCCCAAAGGCTCGTTTTACCAGTGTTTGGAATAGGAAAAGCGTCAGTGGGTTTATTTCGACTTCTTTCACGCAGTAACACGTCCAATAAATCTCAGCACTGTGAAGTCTAATTTATTAAACATTATTGTACTTTTCTTGAGCAGTAAGACTGACAATCTTTCAAATGAATTTTTCTCCTATGCAGCCATCTATCGCTGCTGATAAAAAACTGACCGATAATTGAAAATGCCATAATCAGAAAAGACCTCGTGCTTTGTTCTTCAAGATAAAGCAGGGAATGATGCTATTGAACATTCGTTTTGAAAACAACTAAACCACTATTTTGTAATCATGAATTCTATTTAACTCTTTGAAACTACTTATCTATGCTGACACATCAGTTTCTAGGCCTGCCACTCGCACAAGAGCAATATTTGTGAATGAGGTACAGACTCGCAGGACAGCCGAGGCTGGCAGGGACCTCTGGAGATGGTCCTGTCCCACCGCTGCTCAAGCAGGGGCAGCTACAGCAGGTTGTCCAGAGCCATGTCCAGTTGGATGTTGAGTATCTCCAAGGACAGAGATGCCACAACCTCTCTGAGCAACCTGTTCTAGCATTCAACCAACCTCACAGTAAAGAAGTTTTTCTTATGTTTAAATGGCATTTCCTGCGTTTCAGTTTGTGCCCATTGCCTTTCGTCCTGGCACTGGGCACCACTGGGAAGAGCCTGGCTCTGTGATCTCTACTCCCTCCCGTCAAGTATGTAAGCACCTGGATTCACAGGAGCTCCTCCTGATCTTAACTGAGACAAGCAGAGTAAATGTACACAAAACAGGTGGGGCAGAAGTTGTTTTTCTTGGTGAGGGTTTGGGACAGGAGCGTTACGATTGCCATTAGAACAGTGAAAGGTCTATTCAGACGGGTGGTTTTTCAACATTTCCTCAAGAGAGTCAGTCTCTGCAGCCCACAAGCAGGCAGTTAATCTCCAGTATGCTCTGAACTGCAATCCTTGGGTTTCTCCGTATCTTTCTAACCAGCAAGAAGTTGGGTGAGCTTGCCAGCTCTCTGTGCTCAGTCACCTGGATGAACACGGGAAGATGGGATGATGTAAAAAAATCTGTTCTCTGTCTATCCACTTTCTCAAGTTTTCATTTCATGCCTTACTTAAAAACAACAACTTGTCAAAGATCCTCAGTAGCACTTCTGCTTCAGATGCTGAAACTTGGCAAAACCAGCTTGGGTGAAGGCTTTGCTGATTTTGGAAGGTTTGCAGTGTTCGGGGAAGTAAACTTACCTATGACACTCAGTTCTGCACTGGCAAAAATGATGCCGTGTCTGTTTTCTGCTACACACTGATACATGCCGGCATCCGACAGGCTGACGTTCGTTATTGTGAGCGAGCCCTGCTCCAGCTGAACTCTGCCCTGTAGGAAACAATAAAACAAATTAAAAAGTAAATAAGAAGATCCCTCCTCGGAACATAAACCCAGTGGTTGTTGTGCTATATTTTATACCAAGGTGGACAAAAAAAAAGTAGCAGTAATGGGAAGAATTTGCATGCTCCAATCTATTTGTCTGCCAGCTAAATTTATGTCAGGTTAGATACTAAATGGTAAAACCAATACAGGAGTTGGTAAATGCAATTTAAATTGGAGGACTTTCCCTTGACTTCTCATTGATTTAATACGCAAACCATTTAGATTAATATCCCTTTCAAGTAGATAAACTGGAATCAAAAAATGCACTTTTGATCCATAGCGGCATATCACAGCCAACCGTATTCTTTAAAACATTTAAAACAATGGTATTATGAGTATATATGGCAATGAAGGCTAGTAAGATTGGTTACCATCTTAGCTAGCACACAGCGATACTTAAAATCCTCTGCAGTTTACTGAAAACAATGTAGATATTAATTATTTAATGATCCTTTACTTCATATCAGCCACTAACGTGATTTAAGTACAAGACCATCTGCTAGTGACCAGCATGAAGCAAGTAAAATTAGTGTGTGGAACATAAGACCAGGGTATCATTTGTCAGCCTAAGGATATGAAGCTCATGTTATCAATTTTAATAAGTACAGCAAAGTGTTCCCTCCCTCCCCAGGAGTTTCACCATTTAAAAAACTAGTAATATAAAGAGCTATTGGCCTTCTACTTGGCCGTAGGGCAGAAATTTAATGTTTGTGCAATCTTTATCAGGGTTTGATCAAATCTGGAGTGCCATATTCTTTCACAATAAGTGAAGGGAAAAAAATGCCAGCTACGATGAAACCAATGCTTTGGTGACTTGTTTTAGTTTGTGGTTATAACGGGGGGATCACGGGACTGAGCGATGACTCTCCAGCGAGAGGCTGGGCAGACATGGTGGTGGGAGAGGGTGTGTTTCCCCAGCTCCTGTGCATCACCCTTCTTTAGGCAGCTCTTCGTGTCCGTGGCAGTAGCAGGCCTTGTTCCTGGTCACCCACACAGGGACACAGCTTGGCAGGAGGAGTGGGAATGCTGTTAAAGACCAGCAGAAACACTAAGGTTTCGTTAGCAGGTGAAGTTCACTTGAACATTATAAACTAAAAAAAAAATTAATCCGGGGCCATCATTTTCCAGCTGCAGGCTCCATAGTCCTGTTCAGCCTTTCCCTCTTCTTCACAAGGGTCTCTCCACCCATAGGTTTCTATCACGGACCCTTCATTTCAGGAAGGACCTCTGAACGCGGAGCTGTCATGTGTCCTACGCGTCACTAACGGCAGCTCTCCTGAAGCTGTTCGGAGGTGCCCACCAGGCATGGCCAGGAACCGCCTACGCGGCGGGGGGGATTTCAGGGCACCGCCATCCTTTCTATTTCCATTCCCAAAGTACTACAACACGCAGAGACGAGGAAGCTGGCAGAGCATGGAAGCACTCGCACAGCCGGCGAAGGGCTCCAGCCCTGCCTACCTGGGGCAGCAGCGGCTCCCCGTCCTTCAGCCAGCGGTACGAGGGCTTTGGTCTCCCGCTGGCTCGGCATTCCCAGACGACGCTTTCCTCTATGGCTGCGTGTCCATCGCTGATTTTCTGAATCCAGTTGGGCTGAGCTGCAATGCAGAAGTAAAGAATAAAGCCTTGTGTCTGTAGGTGCAAGCAAACGGCCATTTCTTTCTTTATTAGCACATTTAAGAGTTGGATTTAATAACATGCTTAATAATTGATAAAGATTTCCCCCCCCGCCCCAAGTCGAGTTCTGCTTTCTGAAGGTGGCATGTGCAAGATCAGAACCTGTTTTCTTTTTATTGTTATAAAAACACTTAATGAAAAAGAGTAGCTTCAGAAAACCTGTTCATCGTACAAAAAACAAAGCAATGGTTTATGTGCTGCCCCAAGTGGAATAAATGACACCGTTAAACCCCCGGTTCTTCAAATACAGACATTTTCTTCTTCAGGATCTATATGATTTAGGCTTCAAAGGTCTAAAATTTAGCCTCCAACTTAAAAACTTCTAATTTAGAAGTACCTCTCCATTGAAGTTAAGGTTATTGTAGTAACTTAGGCCTGCATGGTTACAGGCACTACTTCAGGTCCAAATTCTCAGTCTTGTCTTAGATTAGGGCCATATCTACAAGTACTGCCATAGGAAGATCTTCCGTATGTATGAAAAATCTCTGGACTCAGTAATTGTATTAATGACATCGAACAAACCTAGGAAGTCTGAAGGCAGATATTGGGGACACATTTTGGTAGAATTTGGGGAAAACTGGTACTGGCAGTTTTCAGACACTTATGAGATTATATTTTCAGTTGTGTTTCACACCTTTTTATCAGAGTTTGTTGTCTGTTGTCTGTTTTTAAATACAGATTAAGTTTAGCCAGACTCCATATGCAAATCAAATTCTGCTAGAATTGCCATGTGTTTTTGCAGACCATACAAAACCTCTGACTTTCTTACGTTACCTTCATAAACCCCATCTGCCTAGATATACCTACAATACTTTTCAGAAAGTCCCATTAAAAAAGAAAGTGAGTTCAGATTTTTTTAATGGTCATTTGCCCTGTTCTGACGTAAGAAAATCTGAGAGACTTAGTAGGAAGACATTACCAGCAGAGGTCTCCAAGAACCTGGTTAATACTTTTTGCCATGTAATCAGATTAAAAAAAAAAATTAAGATTACTCCAAGACAGGTAACAACTTTATATACCTCCTTTGGATAGGGACATGGGCCAGAGAAAGGTCTGAAAGGGTAAAATAAAAAATATCTTATGAAAATGGTAAGTTCAACATACAGTTGGTATGATTATACCTAAAATATTGGTACGTCTACCATGACGTGATGCTGGATATACGCATTCAGAGAGCTGAGTGCCTTTTAAAACTGTGTTCAGGCCGTGAGAGATGTGTGCTTAATCCCACACCTACCACACCATGCGCTTCTCTTCTCACGGTGCCTACAAAGCACAGAAGAAAGCCGAAGAATTTTGCACAGCACCTTAACTCCATGGGACTTGCAAAAATAGCAGAAAGGTGAACTGAACGCAATGACAATGCGAAAGCAAAAGAAGTAGCTGAAAAGGAGAGGCGAGCAGTGTTTACTTCTCCAGCTGCCCCGACTGCCCCTGTAATATTTTAAGCTTGTTTATTATCTGTATCTAAAGAGATATGAAAGGGAAAGCTTTTAAATGTAGGAAGATGAAAGTAAATTCTGTCATCTGGCGTAAGAACTTGAACAATTCCATCGAACTGAGACACGCTGCGCTACTGCAGTGGGTTCAGTGGCTCAAGGACATTTGCAAATTACTCGTGAATTTACATATTTACTATTCTAACAGTATCCAACTCATAATTTTGCAGGGAGTCTTATGATACCGTGAAAGGAGCTCTATAAAACCACACAGATCCATTCGCCTTTTTTGCAGTACTGAGTGTTTTACTGATTTCCCACATGAAAACAAAAAAATTCAGACAAAACAACTGAAAGTAACCTGTAAAGCAAGAAAACCCATGAAAGGTAAGGTGTGCTCTATAACATGTAAGTTTATGCTATGTAAAAAGAAAGATAACTTCTGTGTGAGGAGGAAAGAAAATTCAGAATTTGTCCTTATCTCAGGCAGACTCCCCAAACAAGGAAAATTCTCACCAAACACAGCAAAAAACTTTACCTGTCCAGTCTTTCTGCTGTACTTTGCAGGTTGCACATCTGAATTCCTGCCCTAAGTAATAGTGCCAAGATTTAAACGTGCGGTGCTGGAAGCACTGGGAGCTGCCACCTCCGCTATTCATTTCACTCTTTTGTGCAGCTCCTGTGAGCCCCCGTCTTGCACCGCACACCACTCTTCACCTCCTCCAGTTATTTTAAACCGGTTACGCTTTCCATCCTAAAGCCATTTACGATGCAGACAACTACAGAATGAGCATAATAGGTCAAAAAATAAATCTCAGTGAAAACTGGAGGAGTCCTTTGTTTCACAGCAGCTTCGTTCTCTGCTGCTCTTTGGGAGAGTTTTCTAATTAGGTCAACCTCTCCTTTCAACAGTTCATTTCAGAGAATAGCAGGCACGCTCTTGACTTAATCTTGAGTAATACACAAGGGTTGGTTCATGCAGCAAATACGTTTGAGCCACCAAATGAGAGTCACCATAATATAATGAAATTTGACAGCCTCCCACTGGGGATCATACCAAGACATGGTAATGTGACACAAGATTTCAAGCACGATAATTAAAATAATTCAAATAAGGATATGAAACCAGCTCCACGCTACAACATTTTCTGGCATAGCGACATTATTTGAGATAATGACAAGGTTTAATTTGTGACTGGTAGTAGTGTTCTAGAAAAAGTCCTTCAGATCATTTCAGTCATACTGACCAAAGATGAATTCTTTCTTATGATGAGTCTGGAAATATTTTGGCCCTATTTGGAGTACTTAGATATTACTGGCCTTGGAAACATCCTGGAAGAAAAATCTGGTACTAAAGAAAAAAATTACATGGAAGCTGATTAAGAATTCATCTGAAATGCAAGAAGAAAATCATATGCTAAATCTATAAAGTGGAAGAAAAAGCTTAGAAATCTAAGCATGACTCTTACATAAGGATAGCTTTAAAGAAAAATATCCCCCTCCTAGGTGATGAGAGCTGTCTGTAATTTGTACGCAGGGGGACAGAACGAAAATGATGGCAGCAGTCAGAAAAAAACCTGTTTACCTTTGATCACCTTCCAGTCTCCACCAACACAAAGAGGGGCATTTTAAACCACGTGAGTAGGAAAGTATGCCCAAATATACTCTTACTTCTCTAAGACCAAAAAGTCCAGAATGAGTCTGTCCTTCATTGTAGTAAACTGAAAGGCAAAAGTAGGCACTGGAAAGCTGGACCAGAAATCATGTCCTAAACAGCATTTGAAAATGAAATGATGCAGCCGGTGATGATGCATCACATCAGAAATGAGTAACAAAACCAAAGAATTGTGGGAGCAATGTGAGACATAAACCAGAAATAAATCTGTAGAACTTTGCAATCGTCTGAGAGTTCAAAACAACCAAAAAGACTAAAGCAAATGAGGTACTAATAACATATACAGAATCCAATTCTCAGTCAGTGTATATTGATTTCAGTGTTCCTAAGCCAATTTATAGCAGCTGATGACCTAGTGCAGGCTGTGTAATTCATCATTAATGGCAGATGAAAGGCTGAATGACTTGTCCATTACTATATCTATTCTGAGAAGATTGACACTGAGCCCAGGATCAGAAAAGTCTAAAGACCAGAAAGCCAAGCATAAGAAGTAAGAAAAACAGATGAGAAAAATACATGAGTAATTAAAAACAAAGAATGCAGTCAGCATATAAGGTTTGTGCAGACAAGTGCACGCGTCATCCTGGTCCAAATGGGGATATAGCTTCTGTAAACAAAATCCGTATGTCTCTAATTTGTTATCCTTCCCAATGATCACAGGAACATGAAACCAGAGTTTAAGTTATCACTTTTCCTCTTCTCTCCCTTTCCTCCTCTTAATCCCTTCCTCTTGACCTCTACTACCAATTAAGGACTATTTGAAATCTATACAAACTTCAAAGCTGTGCAAATCCTCCACCAAAGTAATTTGCTTAAATGTTGCACCCAAATGATCTCCATCTGTCCGTGTTTTTGGAAAGTTCACCAGACAGGAGGCATCCTGCTGGAGTGGCACTTTCTGCCCCTCTAGAAGCCTGACCGCAATAAACCAGCCTGGGAGTTCTGCTTGGGACTAAAATATTAAATATCAGAGGAAAAGAAACATATGAAAATGTGAAGGAGTTAACCTAGCTGATACAAATACTCAAATTGCCCCTGCCTTTTATTTAGCTCCTGTTCCATAAGCTATTCTGCACCATTACATGACTTTCTCCACAGTTATGCTGGGCACCAAAGGACTGTAGGTATTACAGGCACATTCATAAAGACCAGTCCTCAGGGATTTGGTTATTTTTTATCCCTGACGCTCTAGACTGCAGCTACCCAGGGGAGGAAGGCAGGTGTGGGGTGCTCTATGAGTAGCCTTCACACCTCATTTCTCATACCTATTTGTATTTTTGCTTCTCCTGCTGGAGAGCTATTTTTCCAAGCCAAAATGATAATAATTTGAGCACTTTTTCTGAACCTCCTAAAATTTGATTTCTCTATAAGCAGGCTTCCAGCAATCCCTTGGAAAAGGAAAAGTGGAGGAGAAACATGCCTGTTCTCTGTGCAGAAACTTGTTCTGGATGCAAGACTTCCCTTGGGAAGCAAATTATTCAAAACTCAGATTTACTCCCTCCTGCACTGAAGTCTGAGAAAATATATATTCCACTGGCAAAGGTCAGGACATCCTCCATCTGAGCAGTGATTTTCCCCAGGGCGAGTGTAACCAACCGAGATTGGGCACTGCAACGACTGCTCCCGAGGCCAACCGCCCCTTTCTGGAAGGACGGATTTGGCTGTTGCCAAGTGTTTAAGTGGCAATTAACTGAGAGTTAAATTGGCACAATATTCTGAAACAACATAGGATTTGAGAACTTTAAATAAAATGAACATCGAGATGCTTGAAGGTGAGAAATCAATTGGCAATGTATCTGCGTAACAGGTAGCAAACTGGGTTTTCTAGTGAGGCATGTAAATTATAATTAATAATAAAATATATACTTGGCCTATTTATGTGAATTTTCTTGTATTTTTATCAGTCCAGAAACTCATTTTATTTCAAGTGGCTTTGAATTCTCAGCAAATTATTTGTGATCTGGGACCTAAACAGAGTACAGACATACAATTGCCTGATTTTCAGTTATGCAAATTTCATTTTTAGACTCTAGCCATAAAAAAGAGCATAATACGATTTACACTTGAGGTTGTTTTATAGAGTGGCATAAAGTAGCTTTCACACAAATAAAACACAGGGCCACTGATGAAAGGGGGACTCTTTTCACTGCAAAATTAAGGAGATGCATAAATTCCTGGTGGGACTTTGATTTGAGAAGTATTTAATCTGAAAAGTGGTCCAGCCAATTAAACGGCTTCTGCTGAATACCTTACAAAATGCTGCAAAGAACTGTAATGAGTTACGAATAAGTCTGTCTCTCTGTTCATGTGGATGCTGCTTCACTGTCACTTTTAGAAAACACTTTAACTGTAATTTTTTCCTCCTCACCTTGGCTTGCCAGCAAGGTGCTGGGTAGGGACTGGATGAGCTCAGGCAAGAGGGATGCTGGAGGACCCTGGAGCAACACAGGTGACACTGAGTCAAGCACCCACATCCGAGCTGGCCAAAACCGAGCTGTACTTGGATATTTTCCCGCTCTTCCAGGCTGCATAAGACAGCGTTGATCTGACTGGAAAGCCTAATGTCAAATTGCACGTTTTTGGTCGTAATTCTGGCAGCCGTACATTCCCAGTGGTGGTGCAGCTCCTCAGCCCCAAGCACCCCTGCCTGTACTGGGGTGCCTGTTCCCAGCTCAGCAGACCTGCCTGCATGGCGGAGCAGCCTCCCCCAGTCCTGCTTTTTTAGTGCTGTCGCTACCAGCCCCACTGAACATGCTTATATTTGGATCATCTTGACCTGCAGCTGTTTTTCCCTGTTTTCTGTCACTCAGACTATACATGTCATTGGAGCGAGGGATATCAAGATATTGCACTGTCTCATCAGAAAAAGTCAGTACAGGAAAGTCTAAGTGCACACTGAAGCGGAGCCCAACCAGTAAGCACTGGCGCAACCATCTCATTTCACACTTTGCATAAAAAGATACACTCATATTTTAAAAAAGCCCAGGAGAGCAATACGACGGTGTGGTGGTACGGAGACCTTTAACGAAGGTCAGTGGGGAGAACCTGGCCAAGGCAGGTCAGCAGAGCTGTAGAGGGGTACGAGGCTCTCGTCTGCCGCGGGCAAGGCTTTGAGCGCAGGGGTGAGCAGCCACAACGCCTTAGGAGTCTGCTGCGCTTCTGCATCTGCCCACTGCCTCTCGTCGGATGCTCGGGACAACCTTTGGGTTGCGACTGTCTGTCTGGGGAAGGAAGATCTGACTGAAACGGCATCTAAACTTAACATGAGTAAAACAACGTCCACAGTGATAATAAATAAGCATCTCCTTGATGCTGGTTTTATGAGCAAAAAGAGAATTTCTTCTTAAATTAGCTAAAAAAAATAATATATTGTTGGCATTGTTTTTTGCTCAGCACATAAATCTTCGCCTCACGGAGGGTTATCAGATTTAAAATTTATGAGCAGCCAGATTAAAAATAGAATCAGGTCAACGGGAGTGCTTCCGAAATGCTGTGCGTCAAAACACACAGCTGGCGGCACGGTGGACCCTCGCCGCTGAGCTCCGCGGCGAAGCAGCCGCTCCGAGCAGAGGCGTCGGTGCAGCCAGCGCCGCGGCCGCGACGTGCTCCGGCCGTGCCGATGCTGGCTCACGCCAGGGATCTCACCTGCCTCAGCCACAGGGATTTGGCTAGGATGGGGTCTGCGGGGAACACGCTGCAAAGGCAGGAACGCAGCACGACGTGCATTTATGGCTGTTAAACAAGGGTGGCAAAGAAGAGGTTTTGCGGTTTAATTTGCTAACTCTCTGGAGCTAATTTGAGGTTCGTGGTATCTGGTTAGGAATGGCAGACAGAACAAGAGACTTACAGCAAGAAAACAAGTGATATGTTGTCCCGAGTTATAATAGTCAAGGAAACAGGTATAAGTCACTGTAATTGCATTAACATTAACATCTCTTCTATCATGAAGGTCTATCTATCAAGTAGGACATACAGCACTCAGAACAAATGTTTTTGGAGGGCAATAAAACACAGCTTGTTGCAGGGGCTCAAAGCACAGAAAACAGAGGAAGAACAGATCTTAGACGTTTAATTAACCTTTCCTGCTGCAACAAGAATGCCAAACAACTTCAGTGTCACTGATATGCTAACAGAGAAAAAATAAACATTGATACAAGAATGAAATACAGCAAAAGCCAACCTTCCCTGACAACTTCCAGGAGCACTGAAAGAAGCTGACAATGGAGGCAACGCTGGGTTATCTACAGCAAGCAGGCAAATTTGAATGTCATTTCATTTTTCTTCTTTTTTTTTTTTTTTTATTATTTTATACCATGCAAAGAGGCAGATAACTGAGTTTAAAGGATCTGACTGTTAGAGTCAGATTGTGATCTCCAGGGCATGCATCGTGACAGAGATGGCACGTCCGACCGCCCGTATTACATCCTCCAGATCATTCCTTTCTCTGGGTGCCAGCCCCAGCCCACCAAAAGCAACCAGAAAAGCTCTGCCAACATTACAGTTGTACTTCAATAATAACATAACACTTCTCAGCTTTAAAAAGAAAAATTATTAAGGAAAATTACTTTCCTTGTTCCAACTATTCATATAAAATGTTTACAGTAAGTTACTTTCCCTAAAATCTTTCACTGCCACATAGAACTCCAGAGCCTAGCTTACAAGGCAAGTTTTTTTTAAGAGATGTTTTCAGTACTACATGGCCACCAAACACAAGCTTTCCTTGAAAACTACATACTTATAAACTACTTAACTCATCATCCTCAAGACAACAAGGATCATATTTTAGTCAATTATCTTTAAACCCAGCAACCAGCAGAGGTGGCAGGCTAACACCTCTCCATAGGGAACTCCTCTGCTCACATGGAGAAAAGCGGATGAAAAGTTAGTTCCCAGAATCCCAAACAGAAAGAGAGGAGGACACTCCTCTTCCTATAAAATCTTGAGCTTCTTTGCTGAAATGCCATCCTGAGTGTGAAAACCAGCACTAGCCACGGTGGCAGCTTTTGTGTAGGATCGGCAGTCCTCCAGCAGTGGAATCCAGACTGGTAAATTCATTACGGTAATTACGTTATAACTTAATATATGCTATGGTGGGAGTATACCAAAGGCTCAATTTACTGCTTTGCAAGGAAGGCAGGTTTGGCCATGGGTTGAGCAAAACCATAAAACTGATGAGTCTTTTCATTTACTACTCACATGGGAAAAATCAGGAGAAACATGCATTGTTTGATGAACAGAAAAATAAATCTTCAAATCTTTTAATTAAAAAAAGAAAACCCAGTTTGAATCAACCCCAGGTTCCTTCCTTAACATGAAAGATTTCATGTTGTTTTTGTTATTTCACTGCTTTTTAAAAAGAGAAGTGTTCATTTGAAGCAGAAGCCCCAAAAGTTCTGACTTCTAAATGAAATGTATTTTAGAAATATTTCCAATTTTAAAACATGCTTATATATACCTTTAAAAAAAAAAATTACATTACTCACCAAATTCAATCCATTTTTGCCAGGAAGGTTAGTTCCCAAACTCTTTTTCTATGGGAAATTTACTATAAATCAGAAACATTCTTCTCATCTCTGGAGTTCAACAGAATCTTCCTTGCTTAAAGAAGTTGGGCCCTCAGGAGCATTTGGGGGAGAAAACACTGAATTTCTCTCCATGTGTTCAATAAGAAATGACACTCTATTATGCTCCTGAAGATGGTAACAGGGCAGCAACAAAACAAGGATTTTTTATGATGGTGGAGAGGTCTCCGCATGCCTGCGTGTGGGGCATGTAACCTGCAGCCTTCTCCCCTCCAAAAAATACCAAACAGAAACTAAGCACCAAATCAACAGCCCATTTGTACCTCTAAACCCCCTCTCTGTAACTCTCGTTCACCTCTACGTGGGTAAATCCACAGTAACTCAGAACAGGTAAAACACAAACTTGGTTCATCTAGAAGCATTTAATTTGCTCTGCAAGATGGGGCTGTTTCCAGCAGAAATGTGGGGATAGGCAGACACTTGTATCAGGATTAGAGGGACTAACGCATCTTCTACTGAACACAGAAGGCCTATGAAGCTGAAATTTTACATTTTTATTGTGCCCGGATCAGTGGCTCTGATGCCAGTGTAAGAGCAGGTGTAGCAAGTCTTTGGGTGAAGAGGACTCTGCCAGCTCCGACAGGGTTAAATCCCAACTTTCCAGGCTGTGTAACCAGCGACCCCTCTTGAAAGCAGTCCTTAACTGATTATAAGCCATTAATATTTATTAACACAAGCTGGGGCAACACATAGGTAATATATACCAAGCTGTAACCACAACAATGCTCCACCAGAATACCTGCTTTACCTTCACAGCCACAAGGCAAATGAGGCGTTCACAAATGTTTTCTGCATGTTACCATGCCAATGTCCTTCCAGCAATGCGCTTTTGCTCCAACTGCTCTGATTCTCAATTAATATGCACCATTCAGACAGGTTTTATTTCAAATTGCACCCTTTTTGAGATATGCTGTTTGTAAAAGAAAGTAATTTTTAAAATATCCCCCAAAATTACTTTCTCACAAAATATTTACTGCATATTGCACTTGACACAATAAAACTCCCTGAAAGCAGGCAGTCTGCTTACCATAAAATGTCAGTTGTCCTCGTGCCACGTTTTTCCCTCTCACATTTTCAGCTACACACTCATAGAGTCCAGCATCTTCTTGCTGAAAATTTGGGATTTCAAGAAGTCCACTTGATCTGTGTCTCCTGGCTTTTCTGGGTATCTGTTTCCCATCCGCTCTCCTCCAGCTAATCGTAGGAACTGGGCTAAATAAGAAAATTAAAGCAAAATAAGACTTGCAGAAAAAGCTATGGGTCTTGTTCTGATAAGCTCTCATTTGATCAACTTAACACTGTTTCATGTTTGAGGATGATGAAGACACGGTCAGTTTGAAGACTCTGGCACAGGATCTGGAGCAGTTTTATTATGGGTGGCTTATATATAATATCAATATACATATGTATACCAGTGGTGTATCACTCACATAGTCTTAAAAGCATGAGACTCTATATTATTAAAGTGCTGTTTTGACAAAGTTGAATTTGGGGTTCTGCTGTGACAATACATCCATTTTCCTACCAGTCCCACATTCTGACTTTGGAAGCGTTGCCAGTGTTTACTCTAGAAACAAAAGACGTGTTTTAAGTGTTGCATGAGACCTTAAAATAGGAGATGCACAAACACATCTTCACAAAATAAATTACATCTTCTCTCTTCCTTGGGAGTTTGTATTTTTGGTGAGCAAAGCCCCTGCACCCCAAGTCCTTTGTCTGCTATGGATGCTTGCAATAAGTAACTCCTGCTAAGGAAAGTGAATGATTAGGAAATCCGGCAAACTCTACAACACAGCACTACGAAAGTGAGAAGCTGAAGCAATAATAATAATAAAGGATCTAAACTTACTTCCCCAAGGCAAAGCACTCCAGTTTCACTGTTGTTCCTTTTGCAGATGGAACTGTTTCTGGGAACTGCACTTCTATTTTCGGCTCATACTCTCCCATCACCCCTGTGAACATAAAATAGATGCTAAGGCTTGGTTGAATTTTTGCAATAAATTCACAAGTGTTCCCGTGCTAGCACAGAGCTGTTCTATACATCATTACTTGCCCAATTAATCCATTCATTTTAAACATGGCCTGTTTCTAACAGCCGTGTAGTGTGGGCTCTTTTCCCATTTACTGCCAGAGGAAAATCTGAACCAGCGCTCCACACCATCTGCCAAAGATTAAAATTTCTTTATGGCTCTGTTGCTTTTTGCTTTTGAATATTCAGGATTTTTGCAGGTACCCTGTGAAATAAGGAAAGCAATAACAAGGGAGGTTCACCACCTTCTAGAAAATGAAATGCGGAACAAATAGCCATTAGAAAAAGTTTTAAAAGCACTGGAGCTAATCAAGGCTACTATTAACTTCAAGGATTTAGATGCACAGAGATCATATACTCTTCGGGTAATTTCTTTATTTTTACTGCCCCAGTAAATCATGTATCGTGGCAGCCTCTTTATGAAATTGTGTTTAAAAATTTGTGCACATAAAAAGGCCATTATATTCATGATAAATGGCTACATTTCTAGTCACTGTACTGTCTTAAAACCGGCACATATAATTTCACCAATAGTGATTATCAGCTAATTGATGATTGCAGTTTAAATTTTAACTGCATGGTGCTTCCTGGATGTCAGCCAAGCACGGGGCAGGCAAGGAGCGTGCGGGCTGTGAGGTGGGAACAGTGCTGGATCAGACCAGATGAATACCACCAGGATGCACAAATACAGAAATGAGATAGCGCGAGTTTGCAGAGATATTCAGGTAATCCAGGGCTACTTACGGTGGCCCATTACGGCAGTGCTGCTTTCTCTGCCCCTGCTTTGCAAAGAGGATGCAAGAAAAGCCTTTTTTTCTTTACTTTTTCACAGTTAACAGTTTTAAAGCTAAAAATGCTCAGTATGAGGCTTACATCGAGTCTACCTTTACATGCTGATCTGTATATTACCTGTTCTGGTGCAATAGCAGGTTACATACATCACCTTTCTTCCAACCCGTTAATTGCAAATAAGCATTGCTGCTACATTATATAAAGAGTAGCTGCTGCACAACATCAGTCATCAAAATTAAATGCATTTATTAACAATACAAATACTCCCTCCATAGTCATGTCCTGACCAGCACATATAGCAGGAAACCCCTGAGTCTGTGTCAGCGCTCCAGCATTTACATACTATACAAACAAGAATTACGGGGCAGGCTACTCATTAGCCCTCTGCATGTTAACACAGCAGCCCTGAAGGGCTGAAAGTGTCTGTTACAGTTAACATCATGGAAGATCCCCTCTGGTCTCCTGATTGTGACTTGCCAAATCTTTGCAATCTTGCTCGAATTTCTGCAGACTCCATGCTAAACGTCTGCTGGGCGAGCTTCAGCCGAGCCAAGAACAGCTACTGGCTGAGAACGTTTGGGAGCAGCAGCATTGTTTTGCTGGTATTAGAACTTACTGAGATCTTTTCCCAGAAGACTATTTCCACGTTCGGTGATGAAGACCACAAATTTGGCAGAAGAAGTGCTTTTGAGGCTATGCAGCCCACGAAAGCCTGACCGGATTCACGCAGCTGCCTCACTTTGGAAGATGCCGGCTTTCAGATGCCGGAGAAATTATGGTCTCCATCACCCTCCTCGAGATGGCTGAAGAGCTCCTCAGTGCCTGTGCCACCAGCCACGCGAGGGGAGGGGATGCAGCCCCCACCAAAACGACTCTGCAGGCTCCACTGGCAGCCAGCTGGAGGGTGGGAGATGACGCGGTGGCCAAATAACATGGGATAAAGGGAGCTGGCC
Organism: Aviceda cuculoides; assembly: GCA_035590195.1. Taxonomy (NCBI): domain Eukaryota; kingdom Metazoa; phylum Chordata; class Aves; order Accipitriformes; family Accipitridae; genus Aviceda; species Aviceda cuculoides. The sequence continues at coordinate 21,954,990 of JAVJGG010000037.1, read as the reverse complement.
CCAGGAGCTGCCTGTCCACCGGCAGGCCAGCTACGAACCAGTAGTCTTCAATGAGCAAAATCCGTGAGAATGGTTCCTTCTTGTGCACCTCCTCCGTTGCCGAAGCAGGAACTCGGTCTCCTTAGGCAAAGCAGGCTGTAAAGTACAGTGTGACACTAACGGGCTATTTAGGAAATTAAGGCAGAATGTATTATTAATACGTTATTCACCTGACAGAGCAGGAGACAGGAATGGGAGGGAGGAAAAATGGCTTTTTTTGCCTTGTCTTCACTTATTCCTTTTATTGTTCCCGTTTCTTTGCCTCGGTCTGCGACTGGAGAGCCCTAATCCCAGGGGTGACAGAACCCCAGACCAGGATGGGAAGGCTACCTGGGGCGGTAGGACATCGGCTCTGGCAACCGCTACTGCCTCTTACGACTGTGAGGGCAGCTGTTTTACCAGTCTTACTGCAAACTCTAACCACTTAAAAATCAGGACTCATACCTGGAAAAATCACAAGGCTCCCACTGCAATTACAACCTACCTACACACACACACATATATATATAGGGTATGCTGTGAGTCCTGCCTTCTCAGCTTTACAGGAGAAACATCGGCGCAGTTGAGATACCTCTATCCCGAATGCAAGACCATTTCCATGCAGACGGTCTTTAGTTTTCCTGCTGTTCCTGGGTGATTTAACATCTGACTTAGCTGTGCAGGTGGAAGGGACAGGGGAGAAAATAGAAGACTAAAATAGGCACGAGGTTTGTAGCTTGGAGAATGTTTCCAGTGTCGTGGCACATCAGATGCTCTACATGTTTGCATTTCAGAGGCTTTCGTATTTTCCTTCCAATTTCAAGGCTTAAAAAACTTGGATTAAAGTCCCAGGAATTCAGAAGCAAGCTAATTTGTCTGAGGAGATGATATGCATTTCCTGACAACACCTGTGAAATGTTAAAGTTTAATTGGCCCATACAGCTGCCACTGATGGTAATTTTATTCCAGGACTATTTCAGTTCTTTCCTACTATATTACTGTTTTAATTCTGATGTAAAAAATCCAAAGTGCATTTTAAAGAGAAGTAGTAAAATACTGCAAGTGCAGTGGCTGTGAACACCTGGGTGTTCCTAACGGGCTTTGGCTTGTCTTTGCTGCAGGGTCGGGATGGCCCAGAGGGTCCCAAACATGCTGCCGTGGCGGGGGGGGATGGCATTCCCGGGGACCCACGGCCCTTGCCGGGGTCATGGTATGGAAACCGTGGCCTTGACAGGGGCACGGCAGCCAGAGGACGGACACTGGTTTACTAAATGGAAGAGACAGTGTGGCAGGTTTGTTCCCTTTCCTCCCTCTCTTCCAGTCCACGGTAAGCTGCCAGAAGGCTTGTTTGGGGAAGAGCTGTTCAAATGTAAACCCTTTTTCTGTCTGAGCTGCAGTAAGTGCTACGATACTAGTGGACACCTTACTTCAGGCTTTAGGATCATTCTCAGCCTTTGGTGCCACATACATTTAGCTATTTACTTTATTTTTGACTATGAAAATAGCTCAGAAAGCCCTTTCTCCACAACTGGTGCCAACTGGTATGGTCAGGACTAACTCGCATTCCTGCAGAATCCCAAGCCAAACCCAACCTCAATACCTTGGGAATTCTAGGAAACAGTAATATCTTTTATTTTTCCTTTTATATACTAGCATTTACATGATGTGAAAGGGAGAGATGCTTGTCATTCCTGAAGACCTGTGCTGGAATACAGGTGCACATTTCAGGGGGACAGGTCCCAAACCGTAAATGTGCCATTTTGGGGACTGCTACACTTACATGATAATGTATTTAAATCTTTCATCCACCTGCACTGCAAGCACTCACCGCCACAAATCCACGCAGCTACATAAAAGTATTTAAACAGGGGATGACTACATGCATTTGTGGGAGGGAATTACGAGGGCCAGAGGAAAAACGTCCTTTTCCCAGCACGTGCTGTACTTTGTAAACTGTATTTATCATCATCAGATAACCTCTGTCCATGGAAGTGGAGAGTTTGAGCTCACACTGACTGTGACGGCTTCCTCGGCACGGTCTGTTCCTACCACCATCCCGTAACCCTCTATGATATTTATCTCTCCAAGGAGGAAAAGCTGTCTGAGGATAACTAATGGGGTAAGAGGCACCTTCTGCTTCCACAGCACAGCAACAGGGAAGGAACCAGAGTTCTGTCAACAAGAGCATGTACCGGTGGTTACAAAAAGCTGCTGCAAACAACATCAGGAGATCTATAATTCCGGAGCCTCGCAGCTGAAAACAAGCAAAAGAGAAGCACAAAAGGCACAGGTGGGGAAAGCAATCTGCCTACAGGATCTGATTTCATCCCCTCCACCCGTATCTTTTCCTTTTACAGATTAAAGCTCAAAAGCCTGGCATTGTAAAGCAAGCAGCGCTTTAAAAAAAACATGCTGAAAAGTTGTTTTTCCGGGATGATTACATTCAAGTAAAATAACCATGACAAAGATGGCAGGTATTCAATGTAAAAAGCCTAAATGATTCATGACTGAGTCTAGAAAAATTACTGCCATAAATTGGAGAAGAAATGTGAAAAAAAACCTCGGGGTTCTCGCAGGCGAGACTTCAGCCCAGCATATGCCGCCCTGCACACCCAGCCCTGCGGCGGCAAGCTGCTCTGGGGGAATGAGAACTGTTCACCAGTCCAAGGAGCGGTCTGAAAACTGGCAATGGTAAGAACACCCACCACGTAGTTCATACACATATCGGTTAAAACAGGTGAAATTCTTGATATCGAACAGCATAGCGTCAGCCAAACTGTGAGCATCTGAACTCTGTTTTCTTTCTACAGCTCCAGAATTTGGAATTTTTAAAGTTTTTGAGTGAGAGATTATCATCAGCACAAAGAGTCTTCTCTTTTTCTCTCTTCAACTCAGTGTGAAATAATTAAAACCCCAAATACAGGTGCTATTCTTAGTTCTATATGACCAGTACTCCTCTTGTATAGTATCTTCTTCCACCATTTATTTCTTTCAAAGTGACGGGGCTATGTATCAACTACAGGGACACACAATTAATTCTGCATGACAGCAAAAATGTTTTGCATTTAACAATAACTGATGTTTGAGAAAAACAGAATTTCACAAGGAGATGGTTGTAAAGTACCTGGATTTTCTGGGGAATTCACGGAAAGTATTTCAATACGAAGCCACCCAGGCAATAGCTTAGAAACTTCTAGCAACAGACAATTTTAGGAAGGGTGCACTGGAGGAGGTCAGACTGTCCCAGCTGGAACACTGGCCCTCGGAGCAGCATCAACTCCTCCATAACCGAGAAGCTGCCGGGGGGGCAGGGGACCCCCCACCCCTTCTCCCAAGCTGCGCCAGAGCCCCTGCGGACACAGCACCTTGCTGCGCACCCAGGCAGCAGCCAGGGGAGCAGCTCAGTACATGTAAATCAGTTGGGAGAGGTACATTAGGAATTTTTTTCCGCTTAACTCACTAATTGAAATTAAATGGAACTGAAACATTAATTGTTGATGAGCTAGCCTCCAAGCCTACTAATTTAATGATAAAGTGTTGTAAGGAAGAAAGCATGTCATATATATTAAGATATACCGGACACATCAGATATGGATACAAAAGATAAGCATGACACATTTGCCACTGGAAATATAATGTGCCTCACATTTTACTCTCTTCTGTTGTTCACACTTCTGAAGCAACATATATAATTTCTCTTTTCAAGTGTGATAGTGTGTTCTATCAGATTTTATAGAGATACTCTATGTGCAATGAAAAATTGAGACCTGCTGATTTTTAAAATGAAGCTTGCCTGTAATACTAGTGCATACTATTTTAAAATATGCATTTAGCCCGTGTTCGGCTTTCAGTAAAGCCATCTTTGGCTCTACAGATACAACAGCACCTTTCTAGTTTAACTCAGGAACGTATTCCCCAGCCCCTCAGAGGTTCAATTAAGGTTTCATATCTTTAATAAGCAGCAGAGTGCACTTCAAAGGAATCGGAGAGGATTCCTGTGAATTGCCTCAGGAAGGCGATCGGTCCCTGTAAATAAAGCGGAGTGCACAGAGGAGCGATGCACTGGGGTACAGCCCCTGGTGAGGCACTTCACAATCAGGCTGCCTAGCATCATCCCAGCATCAGCCCCATCTCAGAACAGAACCAGGCAACGAGCTTGACTGTGATAAATGGAAGCACTTTCAGCTAGGTAAGGTTTGCATAAAAGCCCTGTTAATGTAATACTTAAAAATATTGCTTTTTCAACACTGAAAATATTAGTATGAGACAAATTTAAATATTCCTCTTTATCTTTCATACATTAGATGACTTACTCTGGAGTGAGAGGGACAGATTTACTGCCACTACATTTATAGAAACGCAGCCTGCCCTGTAATGGAGCGCAGCTCTGGCACGGACCCGGAAAAGCAGCTGTCTTCACCCCTCCCAGTCTAACCATGGCGCCTTCTTGTTACCCACAACGTCTCCAAACTCGGCTGCAGGAACCATGTTAATGTGAAGGGGACGGCTACGGGCAGGAGGCTGGCAGCAACGAGCCCGTATTTTACAAGCAAGGAAATTTTGTGAAATACCACTAGGTGACAAGGGATATTCTTCTAGAAGAAGTTTCTAACAATGCATTTCTATTTCTGGAACAAACATCCTAACTGTTATCCCTTAAACAGACAAATCTTAATTAATTTTAATTGCAAATTAACATGCAAATTTATTTTTCTTATCTACTTAAAAATGACGACGATACAAATCAATCGTCTGTATAAATTTAGAAATCCTCTTTTGGTTTCTTCTTGCTTTTTTTGTATTATTCCACAGACTACTAAAAATAGCACTAATTCTGCTGGGAAATACAGCCCGAGCTAAGTTACTGAAACAACAAAGTGCTTTTGTTCACTTTTGGGCTGCATAAAATGAGCAGAACTAGTATATCCAAACTCTGAAAACTATTTTATTTCCTGTCTTTGGCCAAGTGTCGCCAGGTTTTTCTTTTATAATTATTACCTGATACTTAAGAGTTGTTCCAGTGGTAGGAAGAGCAGCCTTGGCCACAGCATCATAAACTGTGATGTGACTTTGAACCACAGCTAGAGCAGAGGTCTCCAGCCTCACTGAACCTCTGTGAAGGGGAAAATCTCTCCCTTTACTCCGATATAAATACTTCACGCCATTTCTTCACTTCTGGGCGACAGCCAGTCAAGAAAACAAAACAAACTCTCCAACCCTAGCCCCCAGTTCCCCTCCTCTAAGTCCTACCATCGTTCCTGAGGATGAGTGGGGTGGGGGGACCCAGGACCCTGCTGTTGGTCACCGTGTTCGTCACCACGCACGTGTAGTTGCCCACGTCCGAAGCTTCTACCTTTGCGATGTACAAATTCCCGGTCTCTTGCGAAACGAAGCGGCGATTGTCCTGGTGGACGAAGGTCGGGTACTCGTTGAAGATCCACGCGTAGGTGAGCTCTGCAAGCACAAGGTACCACCAGCGTTAGTGACGGGATGCACATCCTCACGGCCCACAGTGCGATGCTGGGCTCCATCCCAAGTCCCAGCTGGAGCCCCCCAAATTATTTTCTCCCTGCTCCCTTTGGTTAGGGAAATCGGATGTCCCACAGCCCATGAAATGATGAAAAGGCTAACATTTTTCAAGTTCTCATCTTTATGGCTACAAGTATGACTTCCCACTGTGACACTTCTGAGGCTGCACAGATCTAATATTCTTGTGGATCCTTCAAGTTCTCCCAATCCAGAATATAATGCATTTTACAGGAATCTCACCTTTTTGTCATGAACTCTTCAGCCTGACTCATGACTTTTCTTTTGTCTTTCTTATTTTTTGGGTTTTTTTTTCCTTTAAATGACAGTTTGGAGGAGGATCTGCCAAGCTTTGTTATCATACACTGTATGTTTTATTCCTTTGGAATTTCTGAATCAGCAAAACACTGAACACTAAGTTAAGCAGCTGTAATCTTTGGTATGACTAATTAGACAGTACTCCATGTTTTAGAAGGCATCTTTGGAAGTTATTTGAGCAATAAAAAAATAAGTGAGAGAGATACCGCAAGTGGTTGCAGAGTTTTTAAATGAGGTTAATGCAACTTAACCCTATTATATTTGCCTAAGACTAATGCCCAAACACCCTGAAAATGCTTGAAGAATTAAAGTGAATACAAGATTGCTGTAGTTTTCTAAGGGAACACTAATTATACTACAAAAAGCGTATTCTTAGTTTAATACTCTAATGAGTCATAACTGTAATTGACCTCAACTACCATTAGGTACTTTGGAAAATATATTCTGCCCTCATGTTCCACTGTTTACATATATAAGAGGCTGAATGCAGATTGCTGGCTTTTATTTATTTATTTTTAAGAACAGGATTATAAAATGCCTGCTTAGACTTTTAGGAAGATATGATAATTATGTTTATGTGGGAATATCTAATCATCATATTTACACATGTGCATCTAATTATAAGTAACCTCATGCTGATGTCAAGAGGATACTCAGAGCAAACAAGGTACCACTTCTCAGCTGGCTTATTATTTTCTGCAAGTAGTTAAGGTTTTTTTTAATTTACTCTTGGTGAACAATTATCTTGTTCCTCCAGAAGCATCCAGCAATAGGTAAATAAACATCACTGCCCTGGAATACACAGAGGCATTTAAATTTGAGTGAATCTTCACACAGCAGGTTTCCACCAAAGCCCCCCAAGCTCTGCAATATGACAACATTTTGCACTGACTGTGGAATGGTGAATTGACCACGTTCCTCAGAAAAACACAGGACCGGGAGGGTCTTTCTGGATCAACAATCCCCGTCCCATCCTATCCTTCCCCAGGAGGTTACGCAGACCCATACATAAATAGACCCTAGAAGCAGCAAGGTTTTTGGCTCCTGCTTTTCTGTTATAAGCTGGTATTACTTTAATTGCTAAGAACCCTCTAATTTCCAGGTTAAATATTTTCATTACTAGTCTATAGCTATGTGCTTCTGGGCTAATGATGCCTTTAGCTTAAAGAGTTCTTGCCTCTTCACTGGTGAGAGCCATCAAGAGCCCTTCTGCCTTCATTTTCAAGACAGGCTTTCCAATCTTCTAATCGTTGTAGCAGTTTTTCCTAGCCTCTGCCTTAGTTAAAAGTCTTGAATATTTGTGTCATTTGAGCTGAGTGCCAGGTTTGAAACCCTGGGTAAGCAGGTCACAGGAGAGCAGAAGGCAAATGTAAAGCGTGGTAGTAAAGAGGTCCGATCAAAGACAGCACCAAATGGTGATAATCTGGGATTCCTCCACACAGAGGAACCCAACGCAGGGGGAACTAAGGGAGACCTATTTCTAGAGTGCAAAACATCAAAAACTCCCCAAAAGCCATCTTCAAACTCTATTAATTTTGCTACATAAAACTGAGGAACATAATGAATGTCTGATGTTACACCTCTGCTTTCCTTTCATTACAACAAATCGTTGTTCAGAAAAATGCAACTGCCTGAATTACAGAGAATTAGATGTTAGGAGCAGTCCATTATTGCTATATAATATTTAAAACAACGGGATAAGACTCTCTCTCTCAAATAACATGGGACTAATGGAATATAGAGCACAGGGAATAACGCAGACTGGAGCATCTGTAAGTGCATTTGCTTGTGTAGCAACATGTAAATAAATACTGTATCAAACTCACTTTGATTTCCTTAGAGATCCTAGTGCAATATTTATGGCTTTTCAAACTTGACGGATTTCTTTTGATAAGGTTTCACATACTAATTGCTCTGGAAGTGATAGACAGTTCACATCCCATAGGCAATTTGTAACAACTGTGTAAACAGACACTTTAAAATACAGCCCGAGATGGCTCCTGGTGACTGCGTGTGATTGAAATGTTTTACCAAAGCTACAGACACGGAGTCTTTCAGTACAAAGAACGAGCAGTAACAGGCAATTCGTGGTTCTCTAATTACACATTAGACTCTACATCCTTGAGGAATTTATTACAAACTTCTCCTTTCTAATTCGGGGCCCTTTTCATGTAATTTTGCCTAATTTACAACGCTTTTAATCTCCCCTTTAAAGCACATTCAGGTATTCGCATTCAGAATATTATCTGAATATTTGACCCATATTTGCTGTTAAAGACAAGCAGAAACTCGCTAGCTGCAATCCCACTGCCAGGCGCAGAGCACCTGCCTGGTTATCCACTGCAAAGTCCTACGTCGTACTTCCATACCGCGCTGTTCTTCACTGCCCCGATGGCCTGGACTTCCATGACAGACCAGAATGAGATGAAGATTTTTGGGTGGCAAATCTTCACTTCTGTAACGATTATCATCAGCAAGGACAGGAAGATGGAGAAGTTACTTCTACGTTTTTGGTACAGATTATCTACGTACCCTGGCTCAAGCCATCACCAGATGGAAGACATTCAACCCCAAAACTTTTCTTGCACTACCAACTACACCAAGAGCCTTTTTCATCTACACAAATCTATGCCAGCGGATCACACGCACTTGGATACCTGCAATACCCACACTACCAGCATTGGCGCATGCTAGAAGGAGGAAAGTGGATTTCTTTTTGCCAAGAGAATGCAGATTTCTGTGCATGGGGTCACAAGTTGCTAGGTATTTGCTCTACTGGTCCAGGGCGAAGACAACATAGATGGGGAAGAGTGTCCTAAATTAGTTAGCATCACTCACCTACTGCAAAGGAGCCCATGGAAAATGGGCTTCTGAAGAGCAGTGGAAGTAACAGGCATGTTAGCAGAAGCTTGATTTGACTTTGGCCAAGATGGATGGTGGAAGCAAAGGGCATAAACGTGCAGAGCCGCGAATAACTCCCAGATCAGACATGTGGCAGGAAAGCCCACTGCACACCAGCAGACCATTAACCTCTTCTCCACGCTGCCTCTCCTGCCACTGCAGTAGAGGCTTTCAGGAGAAGCTCAATCACACGGAAATAACGCAGTACACTTACCATTAATATTTATGTCTCTGGACTAGCGATCGGCAGGAGAACATGATATGCAGCATGGGGCAGGCAGGCTATACGCCTCAAACATTCATCTGTGCAACACCAGGCGGGAACAATCTTGATTCAAAGCTCCACCGACAGCCTTTTATTCAAGTTGCTATTTGCAGAGTTGGTTCACTTAAACGTGTGTGGCAGCAACACCAAAAAAGAAGCCAGAGGCCTTTTTCTTCATTCCTTTTATCCTTTCCAGAGACTCTCTCACACCAGTTGCTCATTCCATGCAGTACAGTGAACCCTGATGCTCAGGCTACCTCTGTGTTTCAGGACCAAATGTATTAACCGCAAACACATACTCTGTATCCCATAAAAATATCAATGAATATTTAAAAATAGAAACTCTGCCACTATTGCATGGCTAAATATCATGGTTTAACAAAATTTAGAGCAGCCAGCAGTTGCCATCAACTTCAGCAATTAAAAAGCAAATAAATTATTCAAGCCACTTGAATATAGATTTAGGACGTTTAAGATATGCCTTTTCAATTTTATTATCAGAGTGCAGACAAACTCCTCCCCCCCCCAGAAGAAATGTTCTGAGCTGTTTGCCAGGGCACCAGCAGAGACACGTGGCAGCCCTGTGCCACACTGCAGGGGTGGAGGGTGGCCGCATTTCTGGGGTGCTGCTGCAGAACCCAGCGCCTTCACCCACCCTGGGGAAAATGGGAGACGCAAAGGAGGAGACGTTGCATCACTTTGCCTTGCTGCATGGTTTTTGTCTGTTTTTTTTTTTTTTGTCTGTTTTTCTTTTTTTTTTTTTTTTTTTTCCTTGGCAAGGCACACAGCCCTCCTGGGTCTGCTTTTCCTGATCGCATTCAGGTCTCATCATTATTCTAAAGCATTTGGTGATAAACTCTGTTAAAGTGTGGGACTCTCCTGTGCTGCCCCCAGAATACTCTCTGCTCAAGACAAGAAACAAAGCTAAAGACACTGTAGATTTTAAACTTTCTCTAAATGATAGCAAGTGGTGAAAAAAGGTTACTGAAAGCTGAACAGAAATTCTGCTATGAGCAATTATTATAATTAGACAATATGGTTTCCCAAAATAATGTTCTCCTGTCTTCTGTCTTGTCACATGCATACTATTTTGTCTTTGCCTTGTCTTTGCCTTTTAGTACAAGAAACTCTTTTCTTGATTTTTTTTTTTTTTAAAGTCTCTTCCATAAAGTCAGGGGTGCCACTTAAAAAGGTCTCTGTAGCTATTATGGGAAAAGCTATTAAAACATCTAGATTATGGTAACCATAAAGCTGAATAGAAGAATGAAATTTTGAAATTAGTATTAGCCAAAAAATGGGGATCATTTATCATTTTTAATAAGAACATTGTGGTACAATACACTATTATTTTTTATAGGCTTTACTGAAAGTTACAGAGATTAATCCAATCTTTAATGATTCCTATAATTTCTAAGTTATCACCTACTATGTCACTCTCAAGTTGGACAGGCGGGAACTATTATCCAGTGTGAAACAAAAGATTTGCAGCATTTCCTGTAAATCTTGATGCATAAAAATTAGGCTTATTACACATGGCAAGAAACAAATGTGAAATTAAGAAAATCCTCCCTTCATAACAGTCCCAAGCAACCCAAACTATAATGGCAGTAGTAGAGCATTTTGGAAGAGCAGTACATAATTTTGAGACATTTTGAAATGAAAGGCGAGGCTCATCCTGGTATGCTATGAACAACAACTGAAACCCAGATACAGTGAATACCGTAATACAGTTCCATGAGTTAGGTTTGCACTTTCCTTGATCAGGCAGTTCTGTAAAATTGCTTTTTTATTTTTTCAAATGCAATTTAATCTTAAGTACAGGAAGTGCTGAAGTTTTGCTGGGCATTTTACTCCACACCTCTGCTTTCCCTGTCGTAGATGGGGCCCTTCCAGATCGGCCGACAGCAATAGCGAAGTCACGCGAACTTTTTCCTGGAGTGAAGCTACTCCCTCAACTATTGCAGTGGAACCGATGGTAGCGAGACAGTACATCTAGCATTTTGCTTTTATATGATTTAGTACAGACACATGTTTCTTGGCTCTGTGCGCACTACCGTCTGTGCCTGCCGCAACCTGGGTTTCCACTGGAGAAGCCGACGCACGCGTGAGCCCAGCCCTTCCTCACCTTCTGGCACTTGCCGCACTCCGGGCTGGGAAATGCCAAACATTCACACCCGCTGTTTCTGTATTCAGACACTACAACAACATTTTGCCGTACAAAACCCCAACCGCACCCCATACTCGCACACAACCCCCAATCCAGTTCATAACAGCCATTCACATCGCGAAGTCACATCCAAGTCCGGCCAAGACCAATCTTCACTTACACAGATATAGGATAACGTTGCCCTGAACAGAGGGAGGGAAGAACCCGGCCACGCGTAGCTTCCGCTGCCTGGGATGAAGCCCGGTGCAAGACTTTACCCTGGCAGAACACAACGGCAGTCCAAACCCTGGCACAGACAGCTAACGTCCCGTTACTACCACCCCTGTGCCGCTCGGACTGCGCCCCGTGACGGACTTGAGTGGGTGATGGCTCTGTCAACAGCAATGTTGTATAAACTTCATGAAAGACTGATTTTTGGTGAATAATTTGTAGACTTCTCTTTTTTTTGCTCTGATTGCTTGCATTCCTTAGTGTTCAGATTTCTCTTAAGTGGTACTAACAGGGTGTTTTGATGGTTACGGTAAATTTGGGCAATGATAAAGCATAACATCTGATGAGTGTCCTGTGAATTTATTCCGTATTCTTATCTTGCTCACTAAATTTTGCTGACTGCTTGTAGGCAACATTCATAATTTCAAATTTCACTGTGATTTGATTAAGCAATCAACATCCATAGCCCCATGAATAACATAACGTGAGCTGGAAAGGAGGCTCGATGCACCACAACACGCTGTCTGAGAGTGCACTGGGGAAGAGGAAAGAGGATTATCAGGGAAAGATGAATCCCTGATGCAACGTACCATGTATGTGGCCCTACCCAAGTCCCTGAGGCTCCTCTCCACCCGTACCAGTCATCTGCTGGCAACTGCATTGCATTTCTGGAGTTTTTGACCATTTTTCTCTTCACAGTTTTATTTTAGTAGTAAAGCTACATGAATTATGCACTGCACGTATTTTTTTTGTGGGGCTACGGACCATTTCATTGCCCTACTAGCACACTGGATCAATTTTTTATCTTCTCTCCTTAAATAACTGTAAAATAATTTAAAGGAATCAACCTGGATGCAAACATCATTCGGTAATTCTCCCCTTGACTCCGTGCTCTGCATCACACAGGGCCGCCCAGCTACATCACACCACAGCTTCTGTGCCTTGAATGCAAAGAATGATGAATAATAACAGATTAATCTAAAGTTAACAATACATTTTTGGATGAACCTTCATCAATACTAAACCCGACAATGCAGTTAGTCAGCAGCCAGCCAGTCAACTGCTTGCACACAAAGAAACGTGCTGTCCTTGCCAGGTGGGACAGGAAAAAAGCACGTGCCCTTCATCTTTGCTAGAAGCAGTGAATCTGTTTGCAGAATTTGACTTGGAACAGCATGAAAGAGCCGCAAGTCGCTGTTGTCAGAGGCGATACGGCGATGAGGATGGGAATCATCCTAAAGACATGAAAACATGGAAGGCAACGAACAGACTTTGAGAGGTCATCTCTCCAACCCGAGGCATGATAACTATGATATCTTCGAGGTTTTTTCAAACTTTTTCTTACAAACCTCCAATGACGACAGTGTACAACTTCTGATACAGTCTAATGGGGCGCAACACACACCAGCAGGGAAATGGGACTGTACCACAGGCCGCGCTGCTGGCATCTTCTGACCACGCGCTAACAGTAACGGCAAGTGGCCCCTTTCCACTTGGGGGGACACAATTGTTCTTGTAAACGTAACTGTTTGTTAGTGCTGGTTTAGGGTAACAGAAAAGCTGGATACACGTGTACATGGCATGTACACTAATGAGTCAGAAGTGTGCAAGGATGAGGAAAATGTACAACTCGGCCACGTTCTGTGTCAGACTCATCCTCACAGCAATTTGCAATTCACGCACGGCTGTGTTTGCTTCCCAGCCCATCGACTCCACACTCGCCCAGTATGTAGAGCTTCACATATGGGTAATTAAAAAGGTGAGAGGTCTTCATTACCTGAAGCCTAATCAATAATCACCTGTATCTGCTGCATCTCCATTTTTCTGTATCTCTATAATAGTTAAATATTTGACGGCTGTACACAATTGACCTGGCTTATCTCTTGCAAACAGCTTCCAGCCCCAGTCGATGGCTGGCTACACTGGCTGCCATGGCACCGGGAACATTAATGACTACTGCACCAAGCTGTTGGGGATTTTGACGAAATTTTAACTTGTGAAGTTCCCTCAGGGAGAAAAATTAACAGCAGCCTTTATCTATGACTGAATAGAAAATGTTATGAGATGGAGTCCTGTGCTGCTGTATTTACTAGAGTTAAATACACAAACCTATTTCAAAAACATCTGATGGGCAGCAGACACCCACACTCCCACACCTTCACCTATCTAGCATGCAGGCTGGCAGGTTTTGGAAGAAACTTTACTTTTTTTTTTTTTTTGTCTGACAAACTTCGTAAACTGTCCTATAGAAATTTACAGCTCAGCCTGGTCTTGCCTGAAAAGAAAACCCACAAACCAACCCAATCTGTATTTGTCATAAGGGCTTTTAATATCTTTGGAGAACCACGTTCAGTGTTTACTGAAGCTGCTGAACTTTGTCCAGGATTAGATTTGCTGCCACTTAGTTTCACGCACCTCTGGTTTAAACTTAAAATTTTTGGCATTAGGCTCAACCCAGCAGTGACCCAGCTGCGCTTGGACCAGGCTCAGTGGGAAGGGTCAGTCCCCCCAGCCATACCCCTTACCGACAGAAATGTAACCTTGAACTGCACCAACCAACAATGACGCTCCGGACACTTGAAAAGTTGGGTTGCTGGGCCTGCTGAGAGAGATACTGATCCACTGAAAAAGAGAATTATGTATTGAAAGCTTATTTCTGCTAAGGAAACTTCCTGGGAAATTATCAGATGGGCAATCCTGGAATGAAACACCACCTCTCCCGACATAAAGGAGTACCCACGGTTAGTTGTCGCAGCTGATTTATGGTGAAATTAAGATTTCAGGAAAATCTTAGTGAGCATACAATGTAATGTGCCATGTAACTACATCAAGCTAACCTTAAAAAAGAGCAACAATGCAGAAAGCACTCACAAGTGGGTAAATAACTATATATTTGCTACAACCTTTACCCCTACTAATCACGCAACACCGTACTTCTAGAAGCCAGGAGATGTGTGCTTGCTCTCCTGTGACACCAGCTCAAGCCTAGATGATTTCACAGCATTTCCCACTGAGCAATGTATAGATCTGTATGATGCTGTCTCTCTTTGTAAGTTGATTTCAATGAGGGAATTCCAGCTAAAAGAACAATAGCTTGATATGGTCCATAGAGTGGCATCAACATCCTTCCAAAGAAACACTCATCTTCACCTGACAGCCAGAGATAAAGTACCTCCGTGGCAGATACTGTCAGTAGTAAATGGAAAGGAGAGAGAGGAGACGTTGGTCAGAAAAAAAGATAATGGGGCTGGACTGAAGCTGCTAATTACTTATGGGCAAACATCAAATGAGCGTAAATGAGACGCCTACACTGACTTTTAATTCTGCACTGTATTTTTGCTGTGCAAGATTCAATCGTTGCTTGTATTTTCCAGGCTTGTTCTACGTAAAGTGCTACACATATCACCTTAAAGAATGACTCACCGATTTAATCCGTCCGTTTGTTTTCTATTTAAAGTCAGAGAGAGTTAGCGTAAAAATCTCTTTTTTGTGCACGTGCTTCAGTAAAGCTAAAGGTCCCTGGGCTTGTTTTAAAACATATTTCAATGTGACCTAGCTAATCCTTTAATACCAGCTTTCACTACTTTTGATCAGCCTCTTACTGTAGCTATAAGAGATTAGATCAAACCTTTAATACAAGAAAGTTGGTTGCAGAGAATTTTCTTGCTGCAGTGAATTAATATTATGATCAACTCTGGGGCTGAAATATCTGGCCAAGCAGTGCAGGTGGTATGTCCTTCAGGGGAGATCTCTGCATGGACAGGCACCGCTACGTGATGCTGTGGCACTTGGCTGTAGTACACAGGGAAAAAACTTTCTCTTCACATATTCGATAAACAGCATTTTGATATCTACCAGCTGCAAACAACATCATGGTTGCACATTTAGACATTCTATATGTATCAGGTAACAGAAAATGCCAAAACCAATACCCCCATCTATCTCCCAACAACAAAATATCACCTCCACAGAAAGGAGCGCTCATTCAGCCAGCACTATCGACTTAAACGAAGCAGTATGTGCATTGAGGGATCTGGAAACCCAAATTTGATTGCAAAAGTGGAGATACATCAATACTGTGTTTGTGTCAACAACACACTTTCTGCTACGACCATCTCAAGGGAGCTGAAAGTAGATCAGCCTCGCTGGCTGCTTCCAAGAGCTTTGTCTGAAGAGGCCAAAGCTGGGTTTGGAGGGTAAGGGTGGTTGCAACATGGTTAGCAGAGCCTGGGAGCTAGACTCAGATCTCTAATTTATTTTATAAAGAGATCACAAGATGTTACAGCTTTCGATAAATGCCTATTGACTGAATTCTGTCAGATGACAGATTTCACTCATCTTTAGCCAGCCCGTGCCAGCTCTACCCCCTTTCAATACCATTTCAATCTTCATTTAGTGGCAACTGCAACTGAACAGGGGAATAAACCACATGACTAGCTCACAGATGGTTTCTTTTTAAAGATGTCACAAGCTGTCACTGATAAATAAAAAATCCATTAATGCCATGTTCCTTATTATTTTGGTATTTCCAAGGTCTTTACTGGAGAGTTAAAGTTACCTCTTCCCTTCCAGTTCTCTGGGAGGGCAGCATGTGTTTACAAACCCCAGAAGACCTACCTCACTGCCTGTCTGTGACAGCCCAGCTGGGGCACAAACTTAAAATGGTAGCTGGTTGGTAGGAAGCCTGCAGTGGTGCTGATATCGAAGGTGATAAATGACGTATGCCGGTCAAAAATTTGGGTCTGAATGCCAGTGCCAAAGTCTGTTCCTGACTGCGACTCTATTTTGCAACACTTGCTCACAAAACCCATCCCTGCTGAAATCAGGCAGATCACATACACCAACTCAGGTGCTTCAATTAGTGTAAAGCTAAAATGAGCTTGGAATTTGTGTTACTGGAAATACTTGTAATTTCATAAATTTCTCAATTAAAACAGCCCTGCATGTTCTCTGTGCTGTCAGAAATATGAAGCCAAAGCATTCCCAAATTAGGGAAGAATTTATCCTTAATCCCTTATCCTCAAATATGTTGATAAACTTGTGCACAAACTGAATCAGCAGTTTTAGAGAAAGGATTATGTCAGATTAATTTTAATCTAATCCATTTCTATCTCCTGAGAAGCTTTTTACTTCTTGCTTTTAATAATTTAAACACTGACTGTGGCATAGTATAAATGATGGGAGATGCACTTTAAGTGGAAGTTACAACTCTCAATCACTTCTTATTTAAATGAGAGTTTCATATGCTTGATTTTAAGTTTAATGAAACACATTTTTGCTGAACTGTAATAATCTTCAACACATGGAACCAGCCGCAGAAGAATGACACCCTCCTGCAGCTCCCAGAGCTAGCGAGGAAGCCCCATGTCTGACTCACCCGCTCTCTAACGCGGCTACGGAAAGAGACACCTCGAGTGAACTTTGGGCTGCCAAGAAGAAATGCTGCCAGGCTGCTTAGATCCGGCCGCAGCTTTCAGGAGTGTCACTCCACTTCTCACGAGCTGGGACCTTGCCTCGGAGTCATGCTGCAAGGCGCAAGGAATTGGCAGGTTTGGGGAAGTTATTTTCTGGTTCTTGGCCTGAGATAAGTCACTCGGAGGCTTTTTGAGCTCAATAACTTATGCTCTGGAAACCACTTTTAAAATATGGACACCTCTTTGGACATGGGAATTTGACTACTGTATAGAGATGTGTGAGTGGCACTCATTACTAAGAGGAAAAATTGGTAACAGATTCAGATATTTTTGATGCTACACTGCTCTCCTCATGGTCTTCTCCATCTCCCACATCTCCAATATGCACGCTCCTCCTCCAGTGTGCAATACCTAGACAAATCCTGTTTGAATTTCACTTTTTCCTATTCCATGAAAGACACGTCCGAGCTGCTGAGCCCCAGCTCGTGGGGAATACCACCTTACTGCGGCATTTTCCTGTTTGTTTGGAAATCAAGCTTTCCCTCCACCATTCCCCACATCCTGCAATCAGAACTGTCCATGCACAACAGGGTTTAACTCCTGCCCTGCAAACCAGGGAGGTCTGCAACACCTCCTGGTTCTGCATGTACCACGTCTGCAAACACCGACCCCACTACCTTTGCCACATTCAAATATGTCGAAAGCATCACTGTAGTGCTAATGCAAAATATTTCACCGAGTCCGTTTTCTTTCCCAGCCCCAAGGGACAGTTTACCTGCTCACATTTTCATCCCAACCTTTGGAGCGATCCATGAAAGGCTGCTCAGTGACCTTGCAGCATTTTGATAAATAGTTGAACCAACTTGCAACCAGCTTAGCAGATTTTTTGCTTGGTTTCCTAGAGAAATGGAACTTTTACAACCATGTTGCCCATCCATCTGTGAGATACTCCTCTCTAAATTAGCTTCTCACTAATTGGAACCAAACCTGACCAAGCAGCAAAGGCTTAAGGAGACATTAAGATAGGAGAGAAAGAGGAGAAACTATTCTTGCCTCAGTAAGGAGAAGTTCAGCACTGTGGCAGTCTGCTTGGCAAGAGGCAACTGCCCGGGCCTGGGCATATGGGCTATGCAAGAAACACATTTTTAAAAAGTTCAAGGCATACCACACTGGAAGAAACTGCAGAAAAATAAAAGCTGAATATTAAGGTTACTGTAGTGGAGTGGGGACATAAAATGTTCCAGGTTACCTGCTATGTAAGAACTAGGATGAGGATGCCATAACAAATACAGAAAAGTGACAGAACTTTTAGGGTTGAAACTTTCAATCCCTCTGAAGATTTCTTATTAAGGGGAATGCGCCACAAGAAAAAGATCTGGTACTAAGAAGCTGATTTAACACTTAGGGGAACGTGTGCTTCAAGGCTTTTGCCCAAAGCAATTCTGAATTGGTCATCCAGCGGAAATGCTAGATGCGTTCATGCAGTGGCATAAATGTTGCAGAGCAGGCAGAACAGGCTGATGCTGCCTGGGCAAAATGAAATAATTCCCTACTTTTAGGCAGACATTATGCGGAAACATCCTTGGCCTCTTCAGCTATGAGCTATTTCTAGAGTAATTTCTTCCGTTTGCATTACCTCTTTCAAGGTTGACTGTTTTCCAAAGTTTTAACATAAACTTCACTTAATGTCGACTGTAAGGACACCAATGGAGAATATTACAAACGTTTGTTCCCATTGTTACAATGTCTCTGAACATTTATTAATAATGTATTAATTCTTCATAAGTGACAAATGAAAAGGCAGTGTGACAGTTTACAAAGAAGAGAGAAAAACAACTCTAAGGTTGGCGCTATAGGATGGGGAATAAAAGGGCACAAATACTTGACAGCAACTGAAGAAAACTCTGTTCCAAAGCACTCCCTGCTGAGCAGCACTGCTTGGGGAGTGAAAGCCCCAGACGCTGATCCTCTGATGGTATGAAAATGCCTGATAATTGCCTTTTTTCTTCTGCACTTTTCTGATCAGTTTTCCCAGTTTTTCTCCCCTTCTTCCTTGTACTATGCAGCCGGGGCTGTATAAGCACGAGAGAATATGAGCTGTGATTTGTGCAGTAGATTACTTATGAGACAAACTCCTCAAACCATTCATCACATAATAGAGGCCATCAGCCATACTTACAGCCAAAACATTCTCACTGTTTCCAGCCCATGAAGTGCCCATCATTGCTTTAAAAAAAAAAAAATAAAAAATAGAAGGAGAGAAAAACTGACCAGACGAGTAAGCACGCACTAATCATTTTTCTGCAGAGCACAGACGTGGTCTTAGCACCACTGTAATCAGTAAAGTGCTTTCTGAAAACATGTCTGGTGTCTACACTTCACTACCTACCGTACAGCATGAAAGGCTGAGATTGAGATGAAATCAGAATTGCCATCTCTTCTGTCAAATGCTAAAATTTAGTTAGTTCTACTTGATTAAGCTGTGCAACAGAACTAAAAGTTCTTCTAGCTACTGGGAAAAAAAAGGCAGGAGAGAACAAGAAAACCTGAACACATCCATTATGTGAAAAGATGTGAGAATAATTCTCTGTCAACATTTCAGCTCACAGACACAGACTCCATGGCTGTGCTTCCAACAGGAGTAATGGCATCAGATGGGAAAGAGTTATTTGAACAACTGAGCTTTAATGAATCCCCTCCTCTTTGGGAAGATGGACTTTTACAAGCACATTGAGAACATGTCTCTCTGCAGAGAGACAGAAAACTTATTTTCCTTTAACTCTTGCCTTTGATCAGTCAGAGGGACCCAGTTCCCAGGCACTCAGGAAGGTTGCCCAACTCTGCAGCAAGGAGCAGGGGGACAAGGTGTCCAGGGGATTGAGGTTCAGGACTAGGAATCATGTTGGGAAGGTTCAGTTCCTGGGTCACCAGGAAATTTGTTAGAGGCCCTAAGCAAGTGGGCAGGAGAAGACATGTCCTGTAAAAACTTCAGCAGGTTTCCATCTGCATATCTAAGCACTTTGCCATCTAAAAAAACTATCATCTGATTTACTTGTTGCACAGATTACTGAGATAAATTAGGAGGAGTGAGAATAAATATGCCAGAGATGTCATGAGTGGTGGTATGGGGTATGGACAGAGAGATCTCAGAATAAGACATACCTCTAGGGAATGCAAAGGGAACACAAAAATTAAATAATCAAGTAATTGAGAGATCATTTTCACCAGTTCTCTGTGTACATTCGCCATTTCTCACAGCACTTAGAAACCCCAATCTCTATAGTATTTTCCCACAAGGGCAGGAAGGCAAATGTCATGAGAACATTGTGTATATAAATCTTTCTAAAGATGAACCAAGAGAAAATTGGGCCGGGGCGGGGGGGGGACACTGGAGGAAATCTTAAAAGACAAGTTCATTTATCTTCCCAAAGAAGGGAGGGGGAAGGATTTACAGACTCGTTTGTTCTGCATCCTTATGGGTGTGCTACCAGCCTGTCAAGAGAAACGTGCATAACCTTTCTAGGATTGTATTTTTTTAATCTCTAGACTCACAATGAAATGCCAGGGATGTTAGAAGGTATTTCAAAACTGTAGTTGTTAAAATATTAACTAACCCTGCCCTGACTATTAAATAAATCTAGTAAAAGTGGCAGCTAAATGACTCAGTTCCCACAAACTTAAACGAAAAGAACTATTTGGCACAAAGGAATATTTTGGTCTTACAATTTGGAGATAAAGTTAAAAGGACAGCAACCTCCAAATATTTCCCAGGCGTATCCCCTATGGAACGCAACTTATATTCAGAGCCTTGAGAAACAAAAGCGAGTGTTTGCTTTGGGTTTGGGGGATTTTTGTTTGTTTGTTTCAATTAAGTTTATCTTAACATATAAATGTATCTTGCCAAATTTGATTAACAATACTGAAAAAAAGCAAACAAGAACAGCTAACCTGTTACCCCCTGCAAAGCTCCTCTCAAAAGGAAAACATTTTCACCAACAGCTTCAGTTGAACACTCTATTTTACATTTTGAAATGCTTCATGATTTCTAAATATATCTAAATGTAATAAAAAGGCTTAAAAATACAATGGAATGAAACACTTCAGACAAACCAAAGGTTTTGGTTTTTTTTTTCTTTTGTTT
>JAVJGG010000037.1:21856843-21934020 GCA_035590195.1 Aviceda cuculoides | reverse complement strand
TACAGCTCTTCTGAAGAACAACAACAGATGGTATTGATCTAGCAGGACTTTGAAAATGTAAAGCAATATAGCATTGTTTTACGGCACCCAAATTATAGAGCTCATCCTAAGACATGCTGTGATACCTTAACTAGTCTCATCAAAAAAGTCATCAAAACTTTTTGATGTTCCTCCCATTTCCAAACACGTTATTGTGATTCAGTTACTGGGGACTGCCCAGTTAATGCTACGGTAGCAGCCAGTGGTTGTGATGGGGACCCTTGTGTGTTTCTTGCAACAAAACCAAAGACAAATTTTAGGTCCATACTTACTTTCAGGACTTCTGACTGTTATCTCCTGCCACCTAAATACCTACAGCTGCTCATCGTGCTGTTACACGGGCCCTGAATGCCATGTCCCCATAGTAATGTTTACTTTTACATTATTTCTTCTGTAGAGCTTCACCGGTAGAATCATCGACACACGAGCATCCTTAGGTTTTTGATTAAAAAAGCAGTGGACAGAATGAAGGAAAACCCTTCACATGCAGACTAATTATCTTAGAAAAATGCTAACAACTCAAGTAGGTTTCTACTAGTTCTTACACTGATTTAGTGCATATAAGTGAACAAATGGGGAAGGTGGGAAAACTGAAAACTCCTAACAGACAAGGTGCCATAAATATGGCAGGACTGGCTTTGGGGGCTCAGGCATCTACTGCTCCAAGAGCAGAAAATACGACAGAAGCAAATGTTTGATTTGCGTTTATTCTGGTTTTCAGTCCACCAACTTCCCGAGCTCCAGATGAACATTTATTTTCCAAATTTCCAGCACTCAGCAAGCACTTCATCATAGGAGGCAATCGCATCATTATGCTGCTTAACAAAATGTAACACCAGGATGCACTGACCTGACAAAATAGGGACTCCCTGCTGAAACCGTGCTGCAAGAAATACTCATTTCATTTTCATCTTGGAGGACCAGGGGGGAAGCCTAGATTCAGATGCTGAATCTCCAACTCATATTAAACTAAAAATTGGGACAATACCTGTCGATACCCACATTGTTCTGTGCAAGCTGTACGCAGCCCACTTTCTGATGCTGAAAATACTTGTTAATCATTTACTCATTTTCAGGGTGAATTTCTTGCAACATTTGAACAGTAGGAAGCCCTTTATTTGGCATCATTAAGAAGGAAAAAAAAAAAAAAGAAACCCACAACAACTAATGTATGTAGGCCAACATAATGTCCCTTTTAGCTGCCAGCTCTTTATATATGGAAGTTTCCAAGTAGCAAAGTATTAGAGTGAACTCTAGTTGAAAGGATAAAGGTCTGGATGCAGACTGACAATTTTTTAGTAAAATCCACAATTTTTGAAACCAAGACGACCAACGGCACAACAGTGGACAGGAAATAATTCTCTTCTAATTTACTATTTTTCTTTTATCAAATCCTTTCAGTTAAGGGGGCTCTAAGCCTTTGCACTTGAGCAACCTCAAAATGGAGAAGACACTGGCACTGAGCCCCCCTCAGACATCTGGGAAATCTTCCCCATCAGGAAAAAATTCCCAAGCCGGTGTTTCAGACACCCAGAAGGATATCCTAGGCTCTGTGCTCAGGAACTGGCCAGGATGGTTTTTTTCCAGGCTTCTACTATTCTAGCGAATACCCTCATCATCAAAGCAACAGCTATTCTCAGATTGAATAGTTTTGCTCTCTTTAATTTTTTTTTTTAAGATTTTATTTTCAATGCAAATCGGAAACTGAAGTAAAAAAAAATAATAATAACATAAAAGTATATTCCCCCTGCCCCCAACAGTCCTACGCCTCAGCGTTGGTCATTAATGTCCCCAGGCACTTTTTGCAAGGATGATGAAGTTAGGTTTGCTGACCTAATCAAATTCCAAAATAAGTAATTGCATTTTCTCTATCTTATTGCCACTCGCACTTTTAACGAGATATTATTTTTCACTTCTAACCTGAACATTTTTTACTGTTGCACTACAATGTTAAATACTTGCAATGTTATATCCCAGCAGCGGGATAGTGGGGTATTGGAAGGAACTGAACTCTACAGCTTTGCTTTGCAAACACTGCCTGGGACCCTGGGGATGGAAGCTGCCCATGAAACACGGTGGTTTTCTGACATGCAGCTACTTCGCAGTGATACCTGATATTCTCTTATGAACCTCCATCTGCCCAGAGCTGGAATAGGAGATAGCTGTGGTAATAGTCCAGTGACTGCTAGAGACCAAATAGCTTCAATTACACTGGGAGACATGCAGTTGGCTAACGGAAATGCGATGCACATGACTGAAAAGCATTAACTTTAGAGTTGTGACTTTTAAAAGTCATCCTTATTTCTAACCTTAGGAGGAAGGAAAAAGAGGATGAAAAAGTAAAAAAAATATTGCCACAGAGAAGATTAATTCCTGCAGAACAAGGGTCTCAGTCTGAATTAACTGGAGCTATTTTGACCTTCCATTTAATACTTTCTATGCAAACCAGAAAACAACAACCGGCATAACTCCAGCCCAGCTTAGTTACAAAATTGTAATACTACAATTTAGACTAATTGTGGATCTAGCTACAATTAAGATAATTTTCTAGCCAGAATACAGCAGGTCATAGATAGTGGTCACGTAGGAAGTCATCTCTCATCCAAATGAGTGAGGGAAATAATTACCCTTCAGTTTTCTGCCTTTCTGGGCACCAGAAAAGCGCTTCCCTCCTGGTCACCATAAGATGCTCTTTCCCACATACTGAACCCAAACCACAAATAATGCCAGCACTTTTCTGGAATGTTTTTGTATCATCAGTACATACACTCAGACCAAAACTTTCCCCTGAATCACCTGAGCAAATGTGCCACAGTTTCCTTCTCACTGCCTACACGAACCACCACATCTCCACAGAAGGCATTCACGCTGCAAAGATCTCTTACAGCAAAACAGAAAACTCTCAGTAACCACAGAGTGAAGCTTTGCTAAGGAGACAAAGACAAATGTATATGATTCCTGCCTCATCTCTGCATTGCCTGTGCAGCCCCCATGTCCCTCTAGGAGATGGCAGCCTACTCACCCGGGGAGAAACGGGAGGCAGCACCGCACGGCCACTGGTGCCAGCAGGAGCGGGCTGGGCAAGTGGGGTTAGTTCTTCTAACTGTAAAAGGGCACAAAACCTCCCACCTCGGCTCTTGTAGCGCAGCTCAGTACCCAGCCACCCCAGGCCCTCCTGGACTTGGTCCGCTGACACGATCCACGTTTGTGCAGCACAATTAGTTTGGGATAGGATGAGGGCAAGCACCACTCTTCAGCCTCACGTCCAAGGCACTCAGATGAACGGGGTTTAAGGATCACGAAGCACTTCGCTTCCAAATCTCCCCTCCTTTCTTCACTATGGAAATGAAGCTAATAATGATACTTCACCCACAGCACTGCAGACTGCAAATGAGTTCACGGCTGATCCGCAACCCATCTTCAGTGGTTTGTAATATCTAGCTTCGGCAGCTGCCTCATCACACGTGTCAATAAGACCCACCTGCAGGGGCTGAGGGGCAAGCTCCATCCACCCAGACCAGAGGGCACATATTTTGGGGAATAATTAACACTATAGAAGCCACTCTCATAAGAGTTAGATGCTGTGATAACGAGTGATTTTGTGGAGTTGGTATCACAGATTCAAGAGCAACCTTCAAGTAATGAACATAAGAAATGTGAGATACTGAAACTCTCATGATAATCTCTGAACTAAAAAGAAAACTGGCATCTGAAATCAAAAGGTGAGAGAGGCCCTAGCTGAATAAATTAAGTGGGTAGGTATGTTTGGCAGCTGGTCAGATGCAAGCGAAGAAGCTCCTGAAGCACTTGTCTCCTCCTATCTGAGCAATAAAAGCAGCCTAACAGCAAACAGCTCACCAGGCAATTTTCATTCAGCTGATGAGGTCAGAAAGATTTCAAAACACGATCACAAATTTCTTTAAAAGGGACACAGACCCATGAGGGGTGACCACTTGTTCACAACGTACCAAACAACCCCCTGATGAAGGAGCCAGCAGCAACGGCTTGTTGCTGAGCGCGGTGGTTAGTGGCACGACACAGCGCTTGGCAAGCACACACAGACCATGTCTGAAATGGTGTCCAGAAAGAATTGATGACTGACTCCCTTTCTGACACTTATTTTGATATAAATGTAATAGTGCAATATGTGTTCGGGAAGCCAGCCAACATATGACTGGTATATTTAAAAGAAATTTGTGCTAAATTGAAAGAATTGTTTTGTATTTTCTAACCCTTTATACCATCCTCCCTGAGTAAACTGCACTAAAGTATGTGCTACATTATTTATAATTGGCTGTTTGTAAACTCTGCTTTGGATCTATTTTTTTCCCCTACCAAATTTTGCCTTTGCTGCTGAGAAAGCCCTGTCTTTCTTAGTGCCATTAATACAAACTGCTTGTAAACCTCCTCACACACACGCCGGAGTTGATGATGCTGACTCTTCTCAGAGAAGGGCCTTTGGCAGGTACCACACGCTGCCAGAAGAGATCATTGCAGGGCAGATGCAGACAGCAGCTATTCTGGTCTTCCCTTTCATCTCCTCGTTAACTACTTCGTAACATAAAGAAATATATTGAGAGCCTAGAGAACACCAAACTCTTTGGTGTTAAAATTCAGAAGCTACGTGACTGACTGGTGTTCTCCAGATTCTCTATGTATTTATACAGTCCTTTTGCTGTACTTAAAACCCTAAGTCGATCTAGAGTAGAAAGTTGTAAATATCCTTCATGTCAACGACAGCTGAACACCTTTCCCTCCCAACCCTCCCTCCCCTGGGTGGGTGCACTGTGCCATTGACTCTCCACCCCCCAGGATAACCTAGGTTAGAAGTGCGGTTACGGAAAATGCTCAGGGAATACAGAAGAGCGTGACACAAATGCCTGAAGGATTCAGGACTGAACCTGCCCAGCTTGGCAAGATCTGAAACCTACACCCCTCGCTGAACCCCAGGCGGTGCCTGATGCGCTGGTGAGGTGTCTGCAGCCTTCTCCCCAGATCCTACCTGCTCAGGCACAGTGGGAGACCCGCGTGGGTCACTGACCAAGGAACAGGGGCAAGGCAAATGCAAAGATATCTGCACAGCTCTGCGGTGGCCAGGCGTGGGGTGGGACAGATCCAGTAATTGCCACGGGTGCCAGTTTCCATAACCATATGGGACATATATGCCATTGGCCCCTGCTCTAAACAGGGAGTATAATGTTGACAGATGTGAAAATGACAAATTAGTAAGATTTTAAGAGGGGATCCATCATTTTATAATACAACTATAGCAAAACGTACTCTGTAGAGTGTACTAAGACGACTCTAACATCACAGATTTTGTTTTTTTGGTTTTTTTTTTTTTGCCTGTCTGCTACTATGGCTTTTCCATTTCTCCATGAAAGTCAGAAATCTGCCTCTGAGGCATTAGAGATACAAGTGACTGTCAAGAGAAGACAGGTTACGTCATTTTCTGCGCAGTCTGTATTGCTGGACATTCAACAAGCCCTGACCTGCAGTAATCACCTGTCTCCGTAATAATAATGGATTTAAATGTATCACCAGACAAGAACAATAGTGCACACAGTGGCAAACCTTCAGGGACTTTCGGTAGCAGAGCTTCTCCATCATTCTGCCTGAACCTCCAGATTATGGTTTCCAGAAAACCAGGTGTAGGTACGGACACCAGCAGAGAATACAGTGGTGTCTTCAGCATCCCTATATAACTTACTGGCACGTTACTTCCCCCTTTCTTACAACACTCCCCCTTGCCTCTCCCTCCCATAAAAACGGTAGGAAGAATATGTATTGCCATTCCAGAAATAAATCACCATATGAGACCTGGACAACTGCTTATGGATCCTGAGTACCCAGGAGACTAAAATAGTGACAGTAAGTGTTTGAAAAAAAGAAATAATAATGAAAAGATGATGCATGGAAGTGGCTGTATCGGCCATCTTCAACCTTTTTGCGGAAGACACACCCAGGCCACACAGAGAAAGGCTTCTACATGTTGCACGAGATCTTGGCCATGTCTTCTATATATGCATGTATTGCTTTACGTTTGCATCAGTTCATCTCCTAAAAGCATAATCATACGCAGTAAAATTAGGCTTTCTCTGCACTTACACCCAGCTGGAGGTCTCCCAGTGCATTTAGTCAATAGGACCACCCAGCGTGACCCATTCAGTCAGGCTGGCACCGCCACAGCCTTCTCCTTTAAGGTGTGCCATTTTAAACTTCCCGAAACATACCCTGAGAATGAAAACCTTGTGTATGGGTGCTGAGTGCTGAAAGCAAGAGACGGAAGCCGCTTTACCTCCAGAATGCGGTGGTGGTCCACACAGCAGCACCATGCCCTGGCCCTGGCGGACAGACACCGTGCTTCTCGTTCTGGTTTTGAAGTTCTCAAGATCTGCCAAGAGAGAAAGAACTCAATTAAAGGGAGTTTAATATTTTTTTTCCTCATGAGAAGGACAGAAGGTTCATTAGGACTTTACTGTGTGACAGAGAAACAAGTGAACATCAGCTTGGAAGGTAGGTTGGTGGGACCTGGCAGTGGGAGACTGCTATGGAAGCAACCATCAGAAGCAGCAAAAATGTCTCCACAGGCTGCAAGGCTGGTAAAGGGGAAAAGGTACAGATTTACCCAGGGCAGAAGACATGCCTAGAGAAAACCCCAGCAACCTGTAATGCTGCTAGTTCATGAATTCATGAAGAATTACAGCCTCAAATAATCACTGCCTTCAATTATGTTACAAAGCAGTTCTGTCTCCCTTTAGGAGACTTGTTACTCATGCCTTTGCAACCCATGTGTAGAAACCCTTCATTTCCCATAAAGAAGTCTCTTGTAATAGCTGTATGTTAGCCACAGTGCTTAAATTAAATTAAATTCCTTCTTCCACCTCTCTCCTTTTCCTCTCCTTCAGAGGCCATGCACTCCAAAAATGCAACTCCGTCTTTTCTCTCCTTGCACACTGAATTCAAGAAACGTGCTATTAAGCGACGAGGTGACTCTCTGTGAGCTGAGCAGTGGCACCAGGTATTGATCAGCACCATCGCTGATGCGCGGGAGCACTACTACACTGAATCACTTTGGTAGCCTTTTATCTTTAACAGTCCCTTGCATTTCAATCTTCATTTTTTTGCTTTCAGTGTAGCTGAGCTGTGGTTTGGCGATTACAAGCCTGTTGTCAGTATAGTTGGGAACCAGAAAAAAAACCGCAGGTGATAAATATTTAACAGCAGGAACTAGTAGGAACATCATTATAAGGTTACAAGGATGAAAAATTAAGCCCTGATTTTTGTCCCCTCTTGAAAATGTCTTCTGGAAGCACTGGCATGCATACTTAAAAAAAAAAAAAAAAAAAATCAGAAGAAGTCACTGCTTCATTTTAGAAACCTTTGTGGAGGCTTTCTGCTAAAGCCAAGTTCAGGACAAAATCCAGGCAAAAGGGGAACTACAGTGGAAGTGCTAAGTAACAATTTGTTACAGTGCTAGTAGTCATTGTGAGATTTCCAGTATGGTTCTGCCATACCCTTATGCTGTACACGACGTCATTCCTGGGATCTTATTATTACATTATTTCATCTTTTTCATTTTCATTGTGGTGGATAAATATTGTGGGGACTTAAAAAGCCCGCTGCACTGCAGTGAATTACTTGTGAAAACAAAACTAGCCCAAACCTGCCACCCTCCCATCTTTCTTCTGCCCAAGCCCATGGACAGAAGCAACAGTGAGCAAACGCACGCGGTGCTGCCATTTGTGTTACGTGCTAAGGCTATTGCATTATGAAGCCCTTTGGGCAAAACAGGTTCACACAGGAGGTTCAAAACTAGACTTGAGATTAAAACCAGTCCAGACTTAATCTGGTTATCAATTTAACAGCAGGTTCACCAGTGTGAGCTGTTTGTTCAGATTCTGTGTAGGTACAGGGAGACAATAAAGCATGGAGTTTCCCAGCCTCAGGTCACAGCCTGAGTCTATAACTTTGAGCGGGGTGATTTACTTGTCCTGGTTTTTTTGGCCTAGGAAAAAAAGACAGAAGGAAAACAGAAAAAAACTCCTTATCAATGAAAAGAGAGAATTTTTTTGTCCTAAGTTTGATAAAAAAGTGGAATGGCACTTTTCAGGAACCACTACTACATTCCTCTGGGCACCTGTCAGTCTCATAGATTCAAATATATTTTGACTGCATACAGGCATAAGATTGGATCCCATCCTCATAGAGGACAGCTGCATGAGGAATAATAGCCTAAAACCAAAATGATGCCTAGAGGAATAAATGTGGTATTAGGAAACATCTTTACATGAACATTGTTTCCAATAAATGAAAAAGTAAAAGCAAAACATGTCCCAATCATCAAAGCAGATGCTTTATATACATATATCACACACACACACATATATACATGCACTAGAAAGAAAATTGCAGAAGTATTGGTAAGTCTCAGATAATATTTAATGGAAGATTCTTCATATTGCAATTTAGCTATTTATCTCTTCCTCTACTTTGATAGAACTAATACATTATGGCATATGCATATACATACACAAAACATTTTAGAGATTATACACAGTTCACTTTTCAGGCCTGAATCCTAAAAAAGCCATATGCAGG
Organism: Aviceda cuculoides; assembly: GCA_035590195.1. NCBI lineage: Eukaryota > Metazoa > Chordata > Aves > Accipitriformes > Accipitridae > Aviceda > Aviceda cuculoides. The sequence goes on along the minus strand of JAVJGG010000037.1, from coordinate 21,925,380 downwards.
TCTGTTTTAGAACAGGTGAAAGAAAAACTGCAACAACCCTGAGCCTGCGTGTTTAAGCCTACTTATACAGTGCTCTAGGGAATTCTTCCGTTAATCACAGGGGAGGGAATGGGAAAGGTCTTTCATTACTAATCGTAAGAAACAGCTACCTGCTCGGTGATCCAGCAACTCTTGGATTACGGTAGTATGGAGAGAAAGTGCACGACTCCATAGTTTAAATGCAAAACTAGTCCTCAAACTTTTTTTGCAAGGAAGAAATAACCCTATTTGTTGACAAAACAGATAGCTATATATTTATGACAAGAAAAGGATTGCTACCAGGAAAAGAAGTCTCTGCTTGGATGAACAACTAGGAAATGATGGAAGAATGCTCAAAATCAACTGGAGGCAGCAAACAAAGAGCATTCATCACTATCACTCGTAGTGCAAACTATCAAGCTTTGAAAGTCAATTGTCAATTCTAAAAAGCCTCATGCATGTGCTTAAAACCTGGCTCCGAGTAAACTAACAAGATTAAGATAATTGTAAGAAAGGCTAATGTCGCATCAAACTGATTAGGCTGATTATGCTCGTGCATTCTGAAATCCACACTTCAAATTTATGTTTGCAATACCTAAATAATAACTTGAATTAACAATAATATCATTAAGATGTTATTACTAAGAAACTTCATTTAAACACCACCTTGCAATCTTTCCCAAGAAATTAGGAACAATATTAGTGTTGTTGAACAGTTACAGAGTGTACAGATAGCGATGTGGCGATTCAAGAGGTTCTCTTCGGCTTTCACATGCTGTGTAAAGTGGACAAAAAACCTTTCCTAACAAAATTCTGCTCAAATGCGTGCAGAATACTGCACTGCAGTTTTGTACTGCTGAATTCCCCATACATGGAGGTAAAACCACTTGCTAAATAAAAGTTAAACACACTTGCTGAAAACCACCCCGCAGGACACTAACACAGAAGTAGCACTCTAACACTTCTTTCCCCGTGTTTGTTATCTTCCTCTAAGGGAAACACAGCTGTCTAGTGCCTCTCTACCCCTCCCTGGAGAGCAGGTAAGAAATTATTCTCTATACTTTTGGCATTAAAAATCAATGGGACAGCAAAAGAAGAAGAAGAATAAAATAACCCGCAATGCTGCAGAATGACTGAATTACAGTGTAAATGGCTCTGCTGTATACATCTCCCCTGACGAGAGCATTAAGTTCCACTTTGCCTTGCCCCCAAGCCCATGGATCCTGGCTAACTTACAGGGATTTTTGTTCTTATTTGCCAATGAAGAAAGCCAAAACAAACCCACAAAAATGCCAGAAGATTTATTAAGCCAGTAAGCTCAATTATTTCCCGGCATACTTACCGTTCTGGAAGAAGGTCTGAGGCAGGACTGTCACACTTCCACGTCTCCCTTGATACCAGCTCTCTTTCCACTGGAAATTGCACCTGAGCAGCATTAGGTGACCTTGGAAATCTGAGGTCTGCAGGCGTCCAGCTGCTGGACCTGCCGCTGTGCCCGAGCAGATGACGTCCACAACATGGCACGGCTTTTCAGCATGTGCTGCTGCAGGGGCGGCCTCTGCTCAGGTTTTTCTCACTGTGCTATGTTTTACCTTTTTTTTTGTTGTTTCCTACTTCTTGTTATATTTCATATTTGGGAGGGAGACAGTGAGGGCCTCAAACAGGTTTCTCAAACGGAAGTGAGACATTTCTGGTTTACATGTAGAAAGACCGTCACAAGGAGACAATGCCATCCCTTGAAGTGTTTGCTAACCCAGTGGAGGATATAACAGAAACCAGTGGTAGGACGCTGAAGTCATGGAAATGGAGATGAGAAATACACTTACTATGAATGATGTTGATCAGCTGCTGGAATAAACTACAACACAGCGCACGCAGTGGGTTCAGCATCCTTGATGCTTGGAGATCAAGACCACCTTTCTAGAATATTACAAACACTAACTATACCTTAATCACACTTAAGCAGCCAGGTTCAGTTAGGGATAAACTAGTGGAAAACATGGGCAGTGATAATCAGGAAGGCACATTACAGGGCACTGCACCCATCTAGCCTTCAGATGCATAAAATACTGGGAAGGAGGAGGAGGTCTGGAAGCCAGTGTGATAGTCTGGTGGCCTGATGCCAACTAACAGACCTGAGAGTACAAGAGTTTTGCTCCCTGGGACCTTGCAACATAGTATGTAAGAAATCTGAAAATAATCACATTACAATTAATTGTATGTAAGAAATCTGAAAATAATCACATTACAATTAATTATTAAGTACCCCATGGGGTACCAAAATACCTCATAATAGAAATAAAAGACCTAGCCATTTTAGGAGTTTACTTTTTTATGTTAGACATAATGCAATGAGCATTGGTAAACAGAAGGGAGAGAACAAGACCAAGCAAAACAATGTGTGGAAGTGATAAGTTCATTAAGGTTTAGCATGCAGGCAACTTTGTGACTTAATTAAAGTTTTTAGGGTGTGAATTGCTTCAATTACAATGATCTATCATTGCAAGATCAAAAAAGAAAGGAGCTTTAATTTCAATAAAAATATTTATACATGAAACAAACAAAACATGACCAGAATCGAGGACTGCTCACATGAATAGAAACTGCTTCTTGTTGGAGTCAGGATCCCTGCATGTGCTTTTGGTGAAAGTATACCCATTCGACAAGTCAGGGATTTGTGGCACCGGGCAGTATATGACCACTTCTATTCACAGGATCAAAAAGGAAACAACACAGCATAACACACACAAGAAGGATGTAAACTTACCCTAACTAATCAAAGCAGCATATGTCTGGACGAGAAATCCTAGGTCACTTGCACCAATGAATAACTTTCAGATCAGGCTTTTATTTTAAATGCGTGATTTCAAATACTCAAGATCAGATACTTGTATGACTGCAAGAATACACTTGTATGTTAGTTTTTGCCCTATTTAACTTGGACATTCTCTATTTAGAAAGCAATTGTCAAAACTGATTAAGAGAAGCCACTGAGAAAGAAAATATTAACGCTTTCCAATTCTGGAGGTCAATGCCCTGCCAAAGCTTACTGGGAGCACACAATACTAAACTAATGACTCCAACGAAAATATAAGAATATTGTATAAGCTCCAGTAACTCCGATATGCAACACGAGGATGCGATTAGTCATGTTTTCAGTGCAAAGAGGAGAATATAACAGGGAGGTGTAACAGGAATGCAGACAGGTTATCGTGATTAACAGTTACTGAGACCTTATTTAATGAATGACTGAGGATGCCATTTAAACTTCGTCTCCACAGTATCAATTCTGAATCAGGCTTAACAGACCCATGTGAGTATAAAGCTGTACGCATTTAACCTGTGAAAAATACATTGATTTGTACCACTGTCACCACTGTACTAGCAATTGCATGACTTTGGGAAAGTCACTTAAGTTCTCTGTGACAAAGTTTGCACATCTCTAAGGATCAGTATTTAAACTGTGTCACTCCAAAGAGAATTAGCTAATATTTGCACAAAAACTTGACATCTGGTGCTGAAATGCACTAGAGTGCAATATGCTATTAGCATGTGCACACTAACACCCACCCTTTAATATGAACTTGAATGTCTTTTCTTGCATTACTAGATTTTTCTGTAACCTCCATTAAAATTCTGCCTTAACGCTAAGTGATACAAGTTATGCAGGTACTGGTAAGTGATGCCAGTCTGATACAGATGCTCATTCCTCAAAAACACTCAAACACCCAGAAGGTGCCAGCAGCAGCTGTCAACCCCATCAGCTTTTCAGTTTGGGTAGGGTATTGCATCAGATGACCTCCTTCCAAAACCTCAAATGTGGTTTAATAAAAGCTTAAACAATCCAAAATGATACAAAGCCCCTTAAGGCTGGGTAGTTTGTCTCAGTAAATGGCATATGGAAATTTTAATCAAAACCACATGGCTTTTCACAGTTACAATTATCCAACTTTGGCTGAAGTAATGAAAAATTTCCCAGTTTTATGTAAAAAAAAAAAAATCAGTCTTTATAGTAAAGAAGATTCAATTATAGGCAAAACAAAAGAGCTGCAGTCTTTTATCCTTTATTAGGACCTACTTGGGTTTGTACTCTATTTATGTAATTTGGTAATTCTTTTTCTAAGCGACCATTAGATAAGTCCTGGAAATCAAAGTTTGCTCTTTAAAAGACATACTTCACAGATGACACTGAAGTACAAGCAACCAAGACCATATCAGCTCACTCTCCTGCAAGTTCCCACTGGCAGGGGCAGTGTAATAATATTTGACCTCTGCTTTTTGTATTTATATCCCTTCTCGTTTACAGCTCCACTGATTGTTCTACTGTTAAGACCTTTACCCAAGCAGAGAGGTTACAGTGTTTGTACGAGGCCCACTTGGTTCCCCGTTATTGGCTGCAACATGGAAATAACTCAGATGCTGAACTTGGCGTGCCCTGGAAACCAGACCGAAACAAGGAGGCTTCCCTCAGGAGGCTGCACGTCTCAGGTCATTGGAGATTTGACAGAGAACCCTATTTTTTATGCGAGCTAAGCTCTGTTTTGCCTTTCTTTGTTTGTTGGAGGAGGGTTTCCATGGTTTGCTTTTTTGATTTTTTTTAATGGGTAGCATATTTTTAGAATCCAAAATCTGTAATTATGCTGGTTCTGAAATTAAGAGAGAATGCTCTATGCAAGAGGGCTATTTTAGAATCATTAAACAAACACCAAAATATTATAGAAAATTACATTAATAGTAATTGATTCAAATTCATGATGACAGGTGTCTGCATGTCTTTAGAAAGCCAATTTATGTGACTGTATCATGTAGAAGGAAGTACTGCTGTACATTGCCTTGAAAGGCATACTGTCAAAAACTCATACACCATTAGTGAACCCTTTGTCATTACATTTAAGGGTTTTTTTTCTAATGATTAGAAAAGCAGTGTCAATGCTGGTTTTATCTATTATTCTTGTTTAACTGATATGAAACTATTTCTTCTTCTACTATATTCTAACAAAAACATACATACATCAATCACTTCTTTATACATCACTGAATTTTAATTTCCAAAAGAAAAACATGACTAATATTCAGGCTTAGAGAAAAAAATGCTAGTGGCTTTTATGCTGTTATATTTTACTAAATGTCTATCTCTAGAGACTTTTGTCAAGCAAATTTGATAACACATCAGTGATATTGCTCTAGTGAGTCGATGTTAATAGCAAGTAGCTACCAAAGCATAATACCTGTATTTGTATGTCTATCTATATCTTCAAATGGATCATTATTCCTAGAGTGAGCTATTGAATGAACGTGGACAGAGGATGTATGTGCTTGAATGAAAAACAAGGGATTGTAACCCAAGACCCCAAGAATACAGCCACAAGAGAATAGCAAAGGGCTTGCTGGTGCAGCCGCAGGATGGAAACAGATGCCTCCAAAGCTGTGAGCACAACCTGCAGCTCCTCCTCACCAAAGAAACACAATCCAGGACTGAGCAAAAGAACAAAGAAAACCGTGAGCAAGTACACCACCTATATAAAACACATATAGTAAAACTCGGATGTAACAGAGGTAGAAATCAATGAAGAAAAAGCAGGTAATACAGCAGTAGTAGCAATTGTCTAAAAATATCTGCAGTCAGTGCCGGCCAGGGGGAAGACCCCCTACCCCCCACCATCATGATCTCCTAACAAAGCCCCTCCAGGGGCTGGCAAGGGGCTGTAACTGCCTCCTGGGGAGGCTGACACCACCCTGCTTATGTCCAGGAGGAGCACAGGAAGGGAAAAGGGTAGATAACACCCACACATGCTAGACTGTGTGCATCACTGCAACTGTAAAGCTACTGGGAATTAGCAGTAACTGGGTACTATGCACTCTAGCCTTAGTATCACTGTAACTGTCCTAAAAATAAGTTTTTGATCACGTTACTAATACTTCAGTTAGATTATTAACAAATCATTGGATCAGCATACAAAGGGTTCTTCTTTTAGCCTGTATATATCGCATTGGGTGTTTGGTTTGCTATTTGAGACTTGGTTGTACTTTGGATACAAGAAACTCGAATGGTTAAAAATGAATCTGATAGTTTAAGAATTGACAAATTAGAAAGCTAAAACTTGTTCACTGGCAATTTTGCATTTCTGTAGTGGCCAAAACACCGCCTTTACTACATATATTAAATGAAGTTCAAAGCACCCATACAACAGGAAGTAAAGTAATGATATAGGTAAGGGGTAATTACCTCTTCATATATGTGAAATGCACAATCTGCTTAGGTACACAGATACAGCCAAGACGCCTAAGCAAATTTTCAAGCATGACTTAAAGAGATTTACGGAGCATAATGGGGTTTGCCTTCTCATACCCCTTCTATAATTTTAAGATGATCCCAGCAATCTAAAATTTAGAATGATGTTTGAGGTCGTATTCAGTCCTTGAATGGAAGACAATGGGATTTTTATTTTTTTTATTAAAGACCACATGACTTATCTCAAGGGGAATCTGAATAGGTTGGCAATGACATCCTGTTGAACAAAAAAACTGACCAGAAGGATTGGCCAAATCTTCCTGGTTCAGACTGAATAAAGAACCTTCTACCAAGAGATAGCCTGTATCCCCTCTTCTAAATTGTTTTCATCACATTTGCATAACTCTCCACATACAACAGAGCATACTTTCATATCCTGGACAAAATACACAACCAGATGGAGACAGAAGTCATTTGCATTGCTGCCCATGGAATAATATGACTTCATTGGCTGTAGACTATAAACTATGCTAATTTGGCCCATAAAATAGTCTTGAAGATGAGATTCTAGTGCATCTCAATCAATTTCAGATTTTAGAGGACGTTGGTTTGAAGAAATCATAGCCCGTCTATAAGAAGGCAGGCTGAAAGCACTTTAACTGATGACTAGCACCCACAAAAGCATTAAAGCTTTTTGCTCTCGAAATACCTGACAAGATTTGCCTCCCGATATTTATGGCTCTAATATCTCTAAACACTGTCTCTATAAAACCTGTGCCTGACTTTTTAAAAGCAGGGTTTTATGTCATCCCTTTCACAAATACACAAGATGAAGTTCTTCTGCTCATGTCTTTGCTGTTGTGTCAAGACTACACAGCAGGCTATGCAGTTCAGAATAAAACCCCCTTTGATATGGAGCTTAATATAATTTTAGTTTAAGGGCTGGTGCTCTAATGAGTAATTTTGAGATTCTAATTTCAGAAATAGTTTTCAAGTCTGGGGATGAAAGCCTTCTGATGTGACGTTTAGAACAGAAATTTCACTGGGATTTCTACTTCACTGAGGGGAAAAAAAAAGTTATAGAGGTAAACATCTTACTATTTCTCTACCCTGCCTTTCCTTTGGAAAATATTTTTGCTTGGACTTTATTTATGTAGGCATTAAACAAGTCTGAGCCAGAAGCAAGCTGCAAATGGCCACGCTTGGATTAGGAAAGGAGAAAGCTGGTGTGTCAGTATGCAAGCCAAGATTTTGTTTTTCTCACGAGCCCTCCCTGCTCTCCCCGTCACTCACATCTTTGACCTATATATCATCTTGGACTTTGACATCTCTATCTGGGTTCTCGTATTGAGACTATGTTTAAATCTTGCCAAATCTTTCTGACCACCATCTACCAAAGACAGACTGATTTGTCTACCCACATGGCTAAAATTCCTCCTCAGGCTTTTACCTTGCATCTCAAAGACTGCAATAGCTTTTCCTTGAGCGTTACCAATGCCACTAGCCAACATGCAGCTGTGGGAGTCACGGATCCTCGCACCGTGCTCGGACCACTTTGTCCTTCCTCTGTCACACCAAGCACACGCTGCTTGTCCTCACCGGGATGGCTCCTCCCGGCACGCTATATCCTCAGCACCTCACTGGGATTTGATCCCTGCTTCCAAATAGGCAACAAGGCAGCCCCAGTCCTTTTTTTTTTTTTTGCCTTCCTTAATACCACTCATCTTGCTGGGGAATGGGGGCTCTTAGCAGTATCTGCCAGGCACCCACTGTTCTCTTCCCAAATCAAATCACTCTTTCTACGATGTTACCAAAAAAAGAAAAAAATCCTCCTCGACTCTATGTTCCATTTCATAAAAGCTGCCTGTTTACTATCTTACAGGAAATATTTCAAAAGTTCATTTTCAAGCAACTCTGCTGCTTGAGACAAAATGCTGAGGACTCAGAAAACTTTATTGTATTACTTTAATCTGGAAAATCTGGACGGACATTTCCCCTTGGGTTGACTTGAACGGAGTTACTTCACTCTCAGAATTTTTTTATATTTTCCTAGCAAAAGAATGTGTTATTCACACACCTTCTTCCAGCACAAGTGATCCTGCAACAGCCAGAAAGCAGTTACTTCTGTTGGCATCAGCAGATACTGCACAGTCCTCTCTCACTTCATAGCTCAGCATTAACATTGCAGATGCCCCACGCGTTCCCCACCAGAGCATGCTCTGCTGCACTTTCTTACTTCATGCAGCTAAATGAATGCAAACTCAGACCCCAAATAACATAAAATAATGTGACACAAGCTCGCTGAGCTAGAAGTTTCAAAGAACAACTTCCCTTTACTTGATAGAAACACAAACGAAAAAGACGCCACAGAGATCCTGATCCGCAGAGGGTTATCTGGTGGTTCAGCTTGCCTATGGAAATGCACATTATGATGCTAGGCAGCATCTCTTAGACAGGAAATGTCTTTCATTCTGTTTATCTCTCACGTCTAATGAATTATGAATGGCAGTCACATTTGTTGCAGACAGGAAAACTAACATGGGACAACTTTTGACAAACATATTTAAAGCTCTGCTGTCCTTTGCATGCCAATACCGACTCCCTGGTTTTGCGTTCCAGAAGGAAAATAGGAAACAAAAAATAAAACAATGGAAAAGCAGCCACTAGGATAAAATTGTTCTGCATTGGCCTTGCATCCCATCAACAGGAACAGAAATTTTCTTACAAAGACGGAGTCCACCTCTGGCGTCTGGGTATAGTCTGTGCTTGACCAGGGAGTCCTGTAACTGCTATTTTCCATACATTTAAAGACAATACTGATTTGCATTGATATAGAATCAGTAAGGATCAACTTAAAGATAGTAATTATTTCTTCAAACTAGGTAAATAGCATTATTTTATTTGACAGACCAGGGGATTTAGAGCCAAAAGGGGAGGTTAAAAGAAGCATCCTAGTAACTGAGAAAATAACATAGACCTCTTGACTTCTTGGCCTATTCTCTATCCACTGAACATAAAAGACCAGAAAAACTGATTACAATATGCCATGAAAACATATGCTTACAGCTCTTCAGATGTTTGTGCCACTCTACGATCAGTTATTGCAAGATATTTGGAAAGATTTCTAACAGGAAAGAACCTGGACCAAAAGAAGCTTTAATTGCAACCACAGACGTGTATGTGGTTTGAGGACCATCACGGGTTGCCTGGACAGCAAGGGTTCACAGACCTGACATACCTCTAATGTCTGTAATGGAGAGAGCAAGCAGGTGGAGAATACTTATTACAGAAATGATGCCCCAAATTCACTCCTCTATGATAAAAGAGCGATGACGACAGATGCTCATGTGAAATCATGAACAAGGACCACTGTGTGGGGACGCAGCATACCTCCACCCTGGCTGCTTCTGACTATATTGCAGACAAAGTCTCTATGGGATTGCTAATAAAAATTTCAAGATACTGACATTTGAAGGAATTATCCTTATGAACTCTGATAATTATACGTAAGTCAAGAAGGAATGGTTTCTTTTAAATTTACACGTTTGCAGTTGGTCATATCCCATTTTGTCTTTTCAAGAAAGTATGGTTCAATCTCACTGAATAACTTAGTTCCCTGAAGGGTCACTGCACTCTTGAGGATACTGCCTTACATTGGCATCTACATTTCTAGGCTATTTAATTTATTGTCAAAATAATAATTTAAATTTGCACTTTATTTTCCTCTTATTTATGCACCATTCTAGCTGTGACCAGAATAAGCCAACTGGACATCAGTGATTTGCAGAGGTAAGACTGTACTCATTGAAGGTAGCTGAACTATATTCTGAAGTTACACCAAAATGAAACTCTAATGTCATCCGCATAGCTATGCAACTGTTCATATCCTCAGCTTTGATTTAAGAAAAAATGCTCAGAAAAATATTCTGTAAATATAGTGACAGTCAGAGGATTAATACTACTTCTAAGGACACATTAATATTCAAAGTATACTACTATACTCATGCCGGCTTTTAGCCTTCAAAGAGTGCAACAGATGTCAAATGATGTGCACTGATTCTCTAATACTCTAGTGGTAAGCAGCCAAACAGGCCACCAACGGGGAACTACCTTGCTGGTAATACAGACAAGTTGCAAAGGCTTCAGGAAAAAGAGAGAGAACAGGAAATTTTTGCTGCTAAATAGCACAATATCAGATCCTGCACAAAGCCACAGGGAAAGTAGGGGAAGAAAGACAAAGTCTTGCTCTCTCCTTAGCTTACTGTGGGAGCTTAACACCATTTTCTTTATGACCTATTCATTGAGCATATAAAAAGAAGGGCGGTATTAAGTTAACAGGTGAGATGTCAAAGTGACTGATTAAGCCTAAGGTCAGAAGATCTTCAAATGCAGAGATCTACTCCATTTCAAAGTGAAATTGTCCCAAATACCTGGGCTCAGAACCTGAATACTTACTGCTTCATTCAGAACATCAGAGAAAATGAGAAATCTCTCTTTTTACTTCCTTCCAGGTCCAGTTGGAGTTTGTCACAGCACCCTCACGTGATTTAGCACAAAGATAATTTTCTCAAGACTAGAGAGTTTCACATAACAGCAGAGCTTTTTTCAAAGAAAGCCTACATCATTGGACCTTGGCATACTGGGACCAAATTGGCCCATTTAATCGTTCACTTTAAACAAACATCTATATCTACACTTAGTTCTTAAAGACCCAGTCCCTAGATATAAAAAATACATATATTTTGAATATACGTTCTTTTACATATTAAAGCCAAAATTAGTAATTATGGTGAGAGACGGGAAAAAAGCGTCAAGCCCGTGCGTTGCTGCTCCCTAAATTTCTAAAGCAAAAAGAAACTGTGGCGCTGCCACCGACCTGTGATATTAAGCTGACTGCGGTGCAATGCCCGGAGGGCTGGCTGCAGTTCTGCCCCGCACAGCGGCTCCCGGCCACAGCCCCCTGGCACCTCCCTGCTCTCAGCAGCACTATTTCTGTATGCTATAAACTGAAATACGCTTCTGAAATAACACTGCAGGCTTCCAAGATTACTCGCTTTGAGAGAAGGTGCACCGATTATTTACAAATGCCCTGCCACTGCTTTAAGTAATAATGTATTCATCTTATTTATAAACCTTGGGTGGAAACAAAACAGGTATAAATCCTATGTTTCTGTTCCAAGTTAAGGGTCCTTCTATCACAGATGAAAGTAAAGTAGGTTATACATCTATTCTCTGCTACATGCTCCCTGTTGGTCCGATTCATCAAAAAAAAAAAAAAAAAAGAAAAAAAGAAGAGCTTATGTGAGGCTTAGCCTAGTTTTCAGCTCCTCAGAGACTGCGTGGCAAAGGTGCAGAGGTTGTGAGACGGTTCTCCAACACTGACAACTGCACTTTGCACAGCTGAGTTAACATTTTAGCAAAGGAGGGAAACATTGGGAAATATGTGCACATAGAAAAATTCAAATACATTTGCTTATTCCCTTGTTAAGAACACACCCTGCCTCACACCACACCCAGTCCTGGAGGCCCAAGCAATAGGAGTGTCTGATTTTGGATAAGACCATCAGGCCTTCTATCGATATAAATGGTATTTTTCCTTTAATGGTCACCGGAGGAGGAATCAGGGACTCTACACGCATACAGGAAATGACACTCTTGAGCCAAATTTGTCATAATTAGCCCCAAATCTTATCTGACGGCCTAGATGATTTTAACATTATACTTTGCAGAAACGGGGACACCACAAAGAGCTTGTGGCCTACTCGTACAAGCTGTGACCTGACAGCTTCATGTGTATCACAGTGCACGGAGGAAAACAGGGATGACTAGCACATCCCAGCCACTTCGGTGGGACAGGGGAAGCCTGGGGAGACAGGGCCTGTGGCAGTGGACAGAAATGCACATGCAAGGTCCAAAATAATGCTTTATTTGCAGAGTTTCAGGAGCTACAAAACAACTGTTTCTTTAGGAAGAGTGAAAAGTTTAGGAAATATCTCTTACCAGAGAACCTGTACCAGAACAGATTTATCTATTGGACCCAGAATCTAAAATGTGTCCTATATATCTGGGAAATGTTACAGTGAGTTTTTTAGTCTCCCTGGAAACTGAAATAGGAAGCCAGAGGAAGCAGAGGCAGATCCTCTGCAGCACAGTGCCATTTGCTGCTGCCGCAGAGCCACTCTTGTGACCACAATGAAACTCTCCGTCTGGTCTGGACGTGCACAGGCTCTGAAAGGCTTAAAACAGGAAAAAAAAAAAAAAAGAAAGAGCGCAAAAAAGGATTTTGGGGTATGTACGGAAAGCAGGCCACATTAAGAAAACCAATTCCTGAAGATGTATGAAAAACTAAGAAAATTAAATTACTTAAGGTAGATTAACTGGCCCTGAGTGTATGCAAACTCCAGCTGCTGGCTGGAAGCGTTATGTCCAAATTGTGACCATACGCATGGGAGGCAGCACACTGACAAAAATGCCAGGAAAAAGTGAATTAACCCATGGGAAGAGCTGCAGATTTGAAGTCCAGGCTCTGAAAAAGCAGAAGGGGGTACGTGAGAGTAAGAAATAGCCAAGCACGGTATTTCAATATTGGGGTGAAAACCAGCCTTGGAGCACAGGCACGCACGTCCTGCGGCGGTGGCTGCCGGGCAGGGGCTGCTGTGCGCCGGCAGGCACGGGTGCTTCCCCCGTCTCAGTGCGGGTGGGCAGCTCCCACCCAGGATGCTAAAGACTCCCACCCCACGTACCTGGCAGGGGCTTTTCAGCAGTGCTCTCACAAAGAACCAGAAAAAGGAAAGGAGCCAGGAAAAGGCACTGAACTGGGTTCCTGCCCTCTGTAAGCAGAAAATCCTTGAAAAAATAAACTTTCTGAAGAGGACGAGCACAGGCGACCGATGGGCTGCTGAAGGATGAGCAGAGCCACGCACACCCATCGTCCCAGCTGCAGTCCGACTCCGGAAAAAAACAACCCAAATGCTCCGTCTCCTTAATTTCCAGGAGGTTTAAAACACATAATCTTTTCTCAACACTCAGACGTTAGTAATCACTGCGGAAATGATTTAATTTGCGTGCCGAATGCCTCATTCAGCCGAGCGGCAGTGCATTGCTTCATTGATCAATCAATGCGATTGTTGTTGCGCTTGTTTGTTTAGGCAAGGCAAGGCAGATACTTTGGTGGTTCTCTGAAAATGTTTTCATTATTAATTGTTCTTGAAAGAATTACTTCATTGATCATTTAATCTCCAAAAAGAAAATGAATGCACTTCAGGGCAATAAGAGGGTACAACAGTAAAGAATTTGAGCAGCAATTATAATTTGTTTCTTAGCAACTAATAGCAAAAATTATGGGATTTGCTCGGGTACAAGATATAACAGGAATCATTCCAGCAATGGGAATACTGAAAAAAATTCTTTTCAGTGCAATGTTGGGAGTAATTTTCTTTTTCTACCATCACAGTGAAATTATTTTGGGATGGTAGGTCAAAGCCCCAAAGTATTCTCATTACAACCACATTATTACTGTATTTTCTGCTACCATTTGCACTGCACAGGGCCGAGTCCTAGCTGCTAATTCATGCGTAACAATTATTTTTGCAGAAACACTTCTATAAAACAAATTCCTTTATTAAAGTGTGTGGGGGAAACAGTTTTCAGAAACAATAGTGTGATCTCTTGCAGTTAGGAGTGTGTTCATGGTAATGGAGAAGAAAGTTAGAGTTTCTATAAATGAATAATCCAATGAAAATCATACAAAAGGAGTCTGAGGCTGCTGCCCCGGTTGGCAGTGGAAAGCAGTCCACCTCCAAACCCTGCCCTCCAGGCACAGTTTAATCTTCAAACATAGTAAAACAGTTCACGCTAAATTCCACATAGAAAATCAGCCGTTTTGCTTGACCGGGGCTGCCTGCAGGAGGAGGAGGAGGAGACCTTTCCCCTTGCATCTCATCTCATCTGCCTGCCGCTCCCAGGTGCAGCACAGCAATGCTTTACTGCTGCTCCAGCATCCTCTGAGGATGCCTCCCTTCAGCCCCATCATCCCCTCTCCTGGGGCCTCATTTCTGCTGTAAAAATTGGTACCTCAGTCTCCTGGACATCTCAGTATCATTTTTGCCAACTGCAGAAAATACCCATAGCATTAGCATGGACCTGTTAAATTACAGATTCAAAGGAAACTCCTTCATAGAAACTATGGGCTGCTACGGGTTGGAAAGGCACTGATTTCCAACAAGTGTCTCTGTGCAGAGTGAGAGGAAGGACACCAACTGTCCTCCCAGTGTGGTGGTGCGACAACGTGCAAAACGCTAAAAAACCCCTGAGAAGTAGATCCCATTTCTCTAACAGCTCATGTTTCACAGACATCACTTTTAGGCACTTTTTATAACAACGGGGGGCAAAACAATGCTATGACTGAAAAACTGCACCAGTTTGAACTTAATTTTCCTCTTTAGATACTCACTTCAAAATCAACAGCATTTGACAAACATCAGTACTGATGAGAAAGGCAACAGCTACTGCATGGCTACTCACCTACTCTCCGGAGGGTTCATTTTTAAATCAGCATTACTAGATGTAGCACTGTGTTTGAGTATTTTTAAGTTAAATTGCAAATCCCGCTGAGGAGTTTAGGGCCAAATTGAGTCTAGTTATCACAGCAGGGAAAGGACATTTCATCTACCAGCACTGGGGATGGCTCCACAGGAGAAGACAGGGGTCATCTGCCAGGAAAGCAGAGCAGAGCCTTGGTCCCATCCTGGGGATGCATTAGCTGCCACAGGTGGAGGCAGCAACGGAGCAGATGCAGTCTGGAGACCTCTGGGGTGGGGGGCACAGGGGTGTCCAGATTGACCCTCTGCACTGCTCCTGGAGATGTGCAAAAACATCTGGTTTCAGTTTTGGTGGTAAAAAACAAACTGCAGCCTCAGCAAGGTAAAATAAGTATCAAAGTTAATCTCTAATTAGAGATGTTATTCTGCAGGTGTTGATAAATCAGCTGCAAGGTAAAATACTAATTGCCATTCTCTTTACTAGGGCGAGTCCCGTCTCGCTTATTCCACTGCACCAATGCGAGCACAAGAGAAAAGATCTGGACGTCACTTGGCAAAGAATTACGCACAGAAGAGAAAACCTTACGTAGTCCTATTTCCTCTGAACCCACTTCCACCAGTGTTGCTCATTTTGAACAGGTTTAACAATCTGGCCCCTTTCTGCTTTACAAACCTTTGGTTAAACACGAGCAAACCCAAGGACAGCAGATGAGTCACAAGTCACGTGGAAGCTGGCACTCTCCACGGTCACCCACACATGGCGGTAGATCAGGGCCTTCTACAAAGACATTTCTGGTGAAAAGGTATCAGGCTCAGCTTCCCAAAGGCACAATCCTTTGGACATCTACCACACTCAATGGTCAATAGAAGGGGGAGGAATAGGTCTGAAAGCCTTTGGGTCATTACCTGCACAGGGCATGGAGTACAAGCATACTCCACACAACCAGCAGTAGCTGCTAGCAGGTAAGATTAGCACTAGCAGAGGCCATCAATATAAGTGAAATTAAATCTTAATAAGTAGTCCTCCAAATACACACCCCTGAGAAGGGTCTGCAACTGTTGTGCAGAACAGGCTAGTGAGCTTCTTTAAGGAAGGGCATCGATGCTGCCTCACACTAGGGACAGACAAGCTCTCGAAGCCTTTCCCAGGACTGAACTTTGTGATTTTACATCTACGGAAATGGGGGTATAAATGCAACTTTCAGCATCTGTGTGCACTTATGTTCCATTTTGTAAATTACTTCACAGTCAGTAGAAATAATTTGGCGAGGAAGCTTATTAAAAGCACATCCTGCTCACGGGGTGCTGCTCTGCACTGAGCTCTACCGCTCTCGTGCCCTCAGCCAAGAGCTGCTCAGCACCTTCGAGTCATGCCAAAGCGAACGGGAGCTGAGCAGGCGGAACAACTTGCAAATTCATCACTTTCTGAGGGGTCTGGTCCAACTCTGGTGCCACTAAAAATCAATACAAGTTTTATCTTCGGCTTAAACGGAAGCAGGATCTGGGCCATAGTAAACAGCTTTAATCATACGTCTGAATGGGTGGGTACGTCTCTAAACTGCCGCATCAGAGCTGCACTTCTTTCCAGGCATAACTTCTTATTGATTTCCGTGTTATTTCCAAACAGAAACTACAGTACAGTGAATAAAATTGTCAAGCTAAGCCCCATCCCCTAAAATAAAAAGCACATAATTTAATCTAGTTCAGCTGTGTTTTTGCAGATCATTTTAGAAGAGCCATTATTAGAATCCATACTCAGACTTTAAAGCTTTTTTTTTATTTTCTGAGAGCCTATATTGCTATAAGGACAGGGTTTAGTGCATCATTAATCCATATTCTGTTACTGTAGCACAGCAGATTCCTCATGTTCAGAGACAACTAGCATTGGGGGAAAAAAAAAAAGAAAAGAAGAAATTTGAAATGTAAATGTTGTAAATGACATCTCACAAAGCAAGTATTGGGGGATAATATTAGCACTTTTATCGTAATGAGTTTGTAACCTAAATACATATTTCAAGGATTAAATTGCTGACCCTGTCTGACCTCCACAGGAGGTTGAATAGCTAGATCGCAGTTTAATCTTCAGTGAAAACGCTAGAGAAGAATAATACAGCCCTTGAAGAACAAATGAACATATATTACTGATGCCCCAAGATTCAGAATTTAACCCTTAAGAGGAAAAAAAAAGCTCAAAACCCCAGACATTACTCTCGAAAGACCCGGCAATAACTTTCCTCAGAAATAAAAATGAGAACACAAAAAAAATCACGCAACACAGAATCAGGATGGAAAATAAGGGATTGCTTGGATGAAGGGGGAAGCTACAGACAGGTTAAGCAGTACAGTCCTGAGTCTCTAACCAAGTGGCTTTCCACAGCCTAAATCATAATATGTCACATAGTGGGGCATAAGAGACCAAGCTGAAGTGCTGGAGCTGGGTCGGAGACTGCGCGTGTAATCTAGGTGCCAGAGAAGGGTGTAAGTTCAAGGAAAGTAACCTGATAAAAGGGAAAAATCCTGAGAGAGCAACTGAGAACAAACAGGTCCAAGAGAGCTCTCCAGAGGCTAGAATGAATCCTCCACATAGTGTTTTAGGTTATTCCACACAGAACCTACAGAAGGCCATTCAAAAATGATCACATTTGGAATAAAACCACATAAAGGCAAGTAGCTATATTAAGCAGTGCTACTGCATCCTCACATCTTGGACATTAAGGCTAAACCCCATGCATTACTAATACAGATGCCCATTTTTATTGGTTCTTGGAGGCAGAGCTTTTGTAATAAACTTACACCACTCTGTGTGCTTTATAATTCAGCTAATTCTGGTTGCCATCCCTTTGATCGTACAAGACAAAATGACTTCCTGTTTTGTGAAAGCACAGAGCCTACCTTGAAAATTGCGGATTATTTTTTTTATTTAATCCAAATGTTTCTAATTGATTGTGCTGTTTTAGCAATCTAAAATAAATTTTAGGAATAAAAAAATAATACATTATTCAAGTTTCCCATCATTACTGTAACTGGAAAAGAACGAGCTTTGGTTTTGAGTTCAATATTCTTACCTAAGAATCAATCAAACCGAATTTGTATTTGGTCCACTAGTAAACCTGAAAGATTTTTGTCAGATGTATCATTCACTGACATAGATAAATTAAACGGAATTTAATAAACACTCTGTATCTGAAGCAAAGATAAAATGTTAAAGGTTTCTTATTTTTGTGCAGAATTCTCTGCATTTGCAAGCTCTTGATTAATAAGCACCTCACAATTTAAACAAGCAAGGAAGCTGATGTACTTCCACTCAAGCAGTCTGTGGCTACTGCACCTGCCAGCATCAGGATCCTCCCTCCAAGTCCCACATCCCGAACTTTGAAGCCCGGGACCAGCGTCTAAGGAATTGCAACCTGGCACCCAGCTTGTCCTTGAACGACTGACTTCAGCAAACAGTACAACCCCAGCCAAGGGGGAGCTGAAGTGCTTTGCTCTGAATAAGGACGCTTCCCAGGCTCACCCTGCCAGCTAGCAAAGGCCACGGTTTGCAAGACAGAGCCTGCTGCGAAACACGTGGTCTCCAGAGAAGCAGACCAACGCAGTACTTATGAAGTGATCACCCTGACATACTGAAACGTGGAGTGATGAGATTCATCTCAAGGAGGCTGTTCATTACCCATCCAGAGTGAAAATGCACCTTCAGTCACGGAAAAACACACACAGGTCATAAGCAAATGGATAATATATTGTAAACAATGGAGGGAGACAGAGGACTTGACTCTACTCACAGTAATATTTCTCATTACAGATCACCTCTCTATATTGTGTGAACCTGGTGTTTATTGGCATTTTTACTTTTCACTTTTTTCAGCTGGAGCACATCAGCTTCTCTTACCAGTCAGTCAAAAGCATCTTTCATTAAGCACTACTGAAAGCCCAGCTCACCATTACTGATAGCTTCATGTCTGGGAACGGAATAGACTGCCTTGAACTCCCGCACGTTCATGCAAGGATATTTCATAGCAGCTCCTGCTGTAATTACCAAGCTGCTACGTACACCCTTCCCAGGACAATGGCACAGAGAAATCAGAGATGATGGATTAATAACTCCATGTATCTATTCTCTGCCTTCACTTTCTCAACTACATGAGAAAAAAGATGACTCATGGTCCTGCGCTATCATTTGCCCACTCTTACAGACTTTATCCTGTACCTCAAAATGGCTTTACATAATTTCATATAAAACTAATTCACATCAAGACCTGTGTCTTTTGTTATCCTTAGCTTTCGAGAAGCTGCAACTCCGAATTTAACCCAAAATAAATATGAAGCAGCCTGTTTTCCCTTCTACACACAGTTACAAAACATCACCCACACCTGAAAGAACTTGTACCTAAGAACTGAAATGTAGGACTCCTGAAAACTGTCACTGTGAATTTACTCCTCATAAAGAGCATGCTCCTTCAAATATTTTGAAGCTTTAATTCTCCACTGAAAGGAAAAAAATCAATGGTGAGATCCCATTTGCCAGATACTTTCCTAGGTGGCCTCTTTCTCAAGAAATAAGACATTTTACCCTGCACACTACATACAATTTTAGCTAAACAATCATAAACCAATACATCTGTTCCTCATTCACATTTCCCCTCTAAATCCAGGTGTTTTCTCTACTGCATGAACAGCTCAGAAAATACTGTGTAACGCATTAGAAAAGATTAGGAAAGGTGGCATTGCTCTCAGTTTTTCTAGCATGCTGCAGGAATGGAGGCTGCCTTGTTACTTACAAGCAAACTGAAGCTTTGCTTCTCTGCTGACAATCGTTCCAAACGGGTTTGTTGCTACACACTGGTATGTTCCGGTATCTTGGGTTTTATTGGGATTATTGATCAACAGGTTGCCTTCCACCACGCTGTACCGGTAATCCATACCGATGTCAATACTGGTTCCATTTAACTTCCAGCTATAGCACAAAATGCCAAAGTTAAATTAAGCTAATATTAATGGATGCTCTTGAGTATTTGAAAATATAACATGAGTAAATAAAGAAAGATTTAAAACATCTTTTGACTACTTATTAAAAAAAAAAAAAGCATGAAAATGCAAAATATTCCAGTATTTAACTGAAAGAGCAATATCCTTGATGTATATTTCAGTCTCTGATATGATTAATGTTTCTGCAGTTGCTAGCGCTGCTGCTCTTTGGAATTAATCATTTTGCAAGGGGAAGACCCAGAAACAGGATCTTTAAACCACTCAAGTCCACTGAGGTTTGGGGGGTTTTTTTGTTGGGTTTTTTTTGTTTGTTTTTCTCCTCTCCTGACTCGCTGGCTGTTTGTTTTTAAATTTAAGAAAATTCACTCACAGCAGATGTTGTCAAACCGGGGCACCGAGAAATTCCAGCACCACATTGCCCCAGTTACAGCAACCCTCATGCCCACCAGCCCTCAATGGAGCATGCAAGGGAGCCACAGCTGCATAGCAGCTCCAGAACGTACAGAGAAACAATTTGAGTATGTTTGCACCAGTGAATCAACAGAGTTTATTGCATTAAATAGTCGGTCGTTTCAGAAGACAGCACGGTGGCTGAGGTCTGACAACTCTAATCGGTTTCAGAGTGGCATTTACTTTGGTGAACAAAATGAGAAAGGCATTAAAGGAAAAAACCCAGCAGCCTAAATGATTTACAGCAGTATCATCACCGTAGCAGTATACCATCTTTTTTCTAAGGATCCCAAAGCAGCTACTAAAGCTGAAAACAATTAAAGCTTTGTCCATGTTTATGGAAAAGGATGGTTAATCTGGGAGCCAAGACTATTTATAATCCCTTCGTAACCTTTTTGAACTCTTGTCCAAATTTTGCAATTGCATTGCAATATGTAGTAATTTCCTGATGCCTGTTTTTTTTTGTTATCAACCTTGTGGCAGACTCCAGGGGTATCACTGAGTTATACTGCATGATACACGCTCTTGGGGGATACTGCTGTAGCGCAGAGATCATGCTAAAGAATAGTTAAACATTCAACAAACCCAATGGTTGGTCTGGGATTTCCTTTTACTTCGCAGCTCAGCTTCACTTTCTTTTCCTCTGAATCCAAGGGGAAGATCATGCTGTTGGGCTCCTGAAGGAAAACTGGCCCATGCAGTGTGTTGTCGTCTGCATTAAACAGAGGAAAAATGTGACAGATATTTGATGGAATCTCCATGTAGCCAGTGTTAAAATATAAAATAGTATCTTAGCAGCAAAAGGCCGTGTATCATTCACCCTAGAGAAGATGTGACAATTACACCTTTTCTTTTTTATAACAGTCAGATTTTTTTTTCCAAAAGTCATTGAACCCAAGTGCAGTCAACGTTCACGAAAATGTTTGTGCACTAAACAGAGCACAGATTGAAACTTTACCCAAAGTTCAAACATATGGGAACAGGCAAAGCTTACTTCAAACCAGAATGCTTAGTTTCACCTTTAAAAACTGAAATATTTTCACCTTAAATTAAAAAACCACATTATTAAATACAGCTATACGGTAACAAGAGCCGGAGGTTCACCAGCATTTACAGGCCCCAGGAAGCCCCTCTACTACAAGTGGTTCTGTCATCCCTGGATTGAAACCTTTTTGCAGTCACAGGGTGTAACTGAGCATCAGCCCCTCAGAGGGGACCCTTGGCCATGTAAACCCTTTTACATCTTCTGCCCTTTCCCAGCGGTGATGCCGCAGGGATCCCCCAGGCACCAGCCCTTGTCCCTCACTGTACTCCCCAGGGACAAAGGTCCCGAGTCCTTGGTATGAACCGTGCCAGCAAGCACATTACAACTTGTGCACTTCAGGGTATTAAAACCTCACTTTAAATACAGGTAGAAGAGTGAAAATATTTTGGCAAAACAACCTTCAAAGAGTTCAGTAGTCGTTTCACAGCAGTCCAACAGTCTGAGGTTGGGGATTACTTACAGAAGCCTTCCTTCTACTGACTTTTGTTCTTTATTTTAAAAATACATTTTTATCTTTTGTGTTATTAACTCCCTCATATCTTCTTTCCTCTCTCCTCAACCACTTTCAATTTTCATCTTAACAGTTTATCTTTTTTCAAACCTGGAACTAAGGGTAAGCATTGCTAACAGGAATGGTCCTGAGGTACAGCTTTTCTCTGCCTGCCACTTTGCAGCTACAGGATTTCATTAAATATGTCAACATTGCTCAAAACGCCCACAAAAAGTTACAATATAAATTCCCTGCTCTCCATCCTGTTTGTATTAGACAGTTTTATCTTCACAGTAGCTGTTCAGAACATAAAGCAAACCAACTTTTCCTCCCTGAAAAGATCAGCTACCTTGATTTCACCAAGACTTTTCCGCCCATCACTGTCGATGTCTAGCTGCCTCCCCTAAGTATAGCGCAAGTAAGGATCCAGTGAAACTGCTCACAGTCAGAAAGTCTTTTAGCTGAATAGAAGGAGCCTTGCTTTAACGTTTTTTGAACATTTCCCGATCATGTTCTGCCCTATCATCTTTACAGCAGACTCCTGTTTTTGCAGAGTACTGACGGGACAAAGGCCAATTGCGTGGGCCATCAGAGTGCTGCTGCCAGTACCCACAGGTTCCTCGCTGCCGAGGGCAGGGACTCGCAGGGACGCGAGCACGGACGTCACCTTGGCCAGGCAGCCACCCTGCTGTCTAGTCTGCTGCCAGATGTCCATCTTGATGGACATGCAGGAAATTTGTGGGTTTAGGAGGAGAATGAATACATAGAGATGATGGGATGAACCAAAAAATAAGAAAGAAAAAGGAATGAACAGAAGACGATGCATCTTCCCAATGGGAGGAAGGTGAGTATGAATGTGAACAGCCCTCATATCCCCCAACACTGGGAAATCACCTGGATTTATTAGGGACAGAACAATAACTCTTTACTCCAGGGAGAAAATTCTGTCATCTCCACAGAAGGATTTCAGAAAGACTCTGCCAGGAAGATTATAATGGAGCAACCTCTCCCCTGTATCTCCTCCCTTAGGCACCACCACAAAAGAGAATGCACTAAGCATATAGTCATATCAGTTGTATTTATCTTTATTTTTAATTATATGTTAACAATATCTGACTGAGACTAATTTATTATTCAAAACACATTTCACATAATCTCTAACTTTAAATTATACCTGTGTGCAACTTACTGTTGCTGGCAGGAAAAGATAATAATAACCATAAAGCATACAGGGTTAGATTATGATATCCTGACTTGTTTCTGAGACCTGGGGCTGCTTCACTCCTTAAAAAGTCTCATTCACTCCAAGAAAGAATATTAGAATCTGGCCCATGAAGATTATAGCTCTGAGTACTATATTAATGGGTTTGAAAACAAGAGAATTAAAATACATTTTAATTTATCCAGTTTTCTAATCGTAAAATACAGAAGCTGGCCTGGTGCTCAGGTCCTGTGTAAGAATCGTTTCAACTCCCACAGGCAAGGAGCTTGATTGTGCCAGGACAGACAAAAGCCAGACCATCCCAGGTAACCCAGTTAGCGAACCGTGCTGACTCAGGTACGTGTTGCATCAGCTGTGTCATCTGCCTCACACCCCACAAAGGACTCAAGCCGCACTACGCTGTCGTTTGCTGTTATTTCAATTATGGTCTGTCAATTTATATCATATCACATCATGCTAAAGGTCAGATTCTTGGTTCTCCTCCCATCACAAGAAAATACACTTTGCATTAAAAAGTAGATAGCTCACCTACTTGAGTCAGGAAACAGACACACAAACAAATCTAAGGGTCCGAACGTGTCCCCATATGTCTAGGACATCACTTGGCTGCAGGATCAGGGCCCAGACCCTTCTGGTGTAGCGTCCTGAGGTGAGACACTGGCCTTCAAGGATAATGAAACTGGTCCACACGATGCATTGGGGTGTTTGATAGGGAGTTACATTTGTAAGAAATGTAATCACAATCTGCCTATAAAATTAGTAAGCGAAGTACAATTTAGAAAACACATCGGACAAAAGGTAGAGAACTACAAAGGTAGAAATAGTCACAAGTAGGTGAAAAGGCTAAATAACTTAATTTGCCTAAGCTAAAACAAAAGCTCATGGAAGATCAAATGAAAACGCTCTCCAAATACTGTATCTGCTGCTGACACTAACGTTCAGCTTTTTTATGGCAAAAAATGCTTGCCCTTCCTGTTAGCCAGCAGAAAGAAAAGCCCTGGTGCAACTACTACTTGGCTTTCAAGAGAACAGCGCCGGGTAAGGCAAGGAGAAGCTCTGAAAGCAGCTGCCAGCATATCAGAGGAACAGAAGAGGAGGAAAAACCTGGCAACATTGGGTAGATAAAATTATTTTGAGTGCCTTTCTTCTTTCTCTTATTGCTGCTTGTGTATAACCAAGATAAGCAAGTCCAAACTATTTAATCTCCAGCCTGTAGAGTCCTTTTGCTACAGTCTAATGCGTGATTGAAATCACTGCAGCACAGATCCTAACATGGTGTGTGACAAGACTTGAGCCACAGTACCTTACAGAAGAGGAGGATTTGGTTCAAAGAACACTAAATAGTCACTAATAAATAAAACAAACTGCTGTCTAGATTCTTAGAGACAGAAAACTGAAAGTACCTGTACCATAAATAGTCCTTTTTTTGACTAACTAACATTACTGGGAAGAAAGAGATTTCACATGTCTGGTGTTAGTACAGGCAAATGCATTTGCTCTATTACAGCGTCTGGTTTTGTGGGAGTAAAGTTTTGCTATTCAGATAAATTTGAAATGTGAATTTTACACTTTTCAACAGAAGTAGCAACTTCATTTCTACTGCAATAATGTTCAGGGACTTGCAATCACAAATCAACAACACATTTTTAGCTTATCATTGATGAACACAACTAGCTGCTCGATCCACAGAAGCCCACTGATGCCAGAAGGTGGTTCTTTCCTGAGCTTAGCAGGCTTTTCCCTTGCCCTTCTTATCAGATTGCATTTATTAGGCTCTCTTTTGGTCATTTAATCAATATGTATGTACACACATGAAAGCTGCTCAGTTATTTTAGCTCACTTTGCTCTTTACGATATTCAGCAGCTACTGCATAACCTGTGGTACTCCTTACACATTTGTTACTGTCCTGGAAAAATACAATAAGTAACCTTCCTGGACAAGCTAACTGTTGAGACACTTTCCCAATGACAGATTTTATTGTTCTGAGTTACGTTTCTTTTGCTCGAGCCCAAAATGAGTTAACCCAGAATGAACACTGAGCTGCCCTCCGCTTAAGACAAGTTGCAAACAAGATTGGTTACCAAAAAGCTTCCCCCCCCCTGCGTCAGATGAAACAAATGTACTACTGCTCTGGGTCTGCCTCCTTTGAGCAAAGTGTATTTCTTTCAGTAAGATGCAGGGTGTAGGAAATTTCAGTAGATTTCATGATCAAAGACACATTTTTAAACACAGTATGAGGGGTATGCCCATATGCTGTTGGACAGAATGTGATAGATAATTTAGATGAACATTCTGCTATCCTAGCTTCTGCCGAGATCCATACACTTTTTTTTTTCCTAATGAATCACAAAACCTATTTTAAAATGCCAGATTAATTTAAATACATTACAAATGAAGAGTGTATTTTCTGTGTCCCTCCAGTACCCTAAACCTGAAAGCCAGCATATCCAGTAGGATGCTAAATGCTTGTCATCTTTCTGCACTTTTGAGGAATTGAAACATGAAGAACGTCAGCTGAGGTTAATTCACATGAACAGGTGAAACCATTCCTATTCTCTCTGAACATTAAGCCCAGTGACAGATATCGTTACCTAAATGGAACTGCTTTAATTTTCATTGAAAGTTATGGCCAATTTGAGAGAAGGTTTAATTGAATATTCCACACTGTAGGGAAAGATAATAACTAAACTGAAGAGAGAATTCTTGGAGTATATCCAGTATAAATGATAAAAAACCTTTCCTTGTTTGCTGCTGAGGGAATTGGTTTCTGCTATGTATGCTGGTGTGTTTTCATACAGCACTACAAGTCGGTATTTCTTCAAGACAAAACTGCACCTTGGGAAGAGCAACTCTTCAGGAAACTGGAAAGTGAAATGGATAGGACAGCTCAAGGGCATCACTGATTAACACAACAGCCTGCTCTTCAAGGTTAGTCAGCTGCATTATGTCCTCCTGAGCAGGAAAAGACTAAATTGGACGGCTCGCTCTTTATTTTTTGCCTGTCACTTCTATTAACATCAACCGGATGCACAAATGGTGCTAATGGCTTTGAAATTACAAGAAAGCAATTTTTACACCAGATAGTGCTACTACAAATAATTCTGTAGACTTCTCAATGAACAAGACCTGCTAAAGGTGCTTCCCATTCAATAGAGACAAAAAATGTATTTGAGAAGAGGAGATCTAAAAAGTCCTGTATGAAGTGTTATTTTTAAGGGTAGGGCCTTGTAGCGCTGCATCTTTGGAGACAGTCACCAGCCCGCCTCTGCTGTTGGGCTGCTAATTGTTCCTGCCTACCACTGCACCATGGTTGACCTATGTGTTTCAGAAAGAAAAACAGTCAAATTTACTAAAGAGAACAAACCAACAACAATCAGATACTTTCATTGGGATCAAAGCTGAAACAAATGACGAGGCTCTTTTCCTCCTTATCATCATCATCACCCCACTACTGCATAAGATGCACTTTCTGCAGTTCCACTGCAATACTCTGAGCCGCAGGAGCAAAACACCCAGAGATCTTTTCTGAGACATCCCCTGCAGGTTTGCTTCTGGGGTAAGAAGCTGGATGAGTAAGAGACCCACCACCTCTCTCCTGACCCCTTGCAGCACCAGGCTGCAAGATTGGGCTTGTTTTGTAGGACCCTACAGCTCTCCAACAGGGACCACGAGCCAGATGGCTCCTCCCGCTATCACCTCTCTTTCCTGACATACTTTAATTTCCTAGATCACTGCTGTACCAAGTACAAGTACAGTTAAAGTGGAAAGCCATGCTTGACAGGTGACATCCGACAGGCAAGCATCTGATACCCGAGTTCAAAAGCAGTGTCAGATATTCCTCAGAGACAGTAACGCAGCCATAAAATCCAGAGGCTCAGAAGACAGGAAGAAATAAATCTTCACTCTCTTAAACGCAGGCATGGAAGAGCTCCAGAATTTGCAATGGAGACAGTAATGGTCTGACGACTCTATTTACAAGTGACCCAAGTATCTGGAGCAGTTTGAATTAAAGGCAGGGTTAAACACATCCACCCCGATGCTAGTGTGCTCTGACTGCCGAGGGAAGCCCAGGGTCCATCAGTTAGGGGAGGTCAGGAGCCAGCCTGCCTGCTGCCTCTGCGCGGGACACCGGAGCACAGGAGCAAACATGCAAATGCCAGCTCGGGGAGTTCATCCGTGAAGCCACTCATTCAGTCTGACTGTCTGTACCACAGCGGTATCGCAATTTTACCTATTTAAATGCCACATGATTAATTATAGCAAATGTCATCAAGTTAGCACTTAAAAAAAAAAAAAAAAAATCTCGCTACCTGATCCATGCAAAAGCAAGCAAGTTTTCCCTGTGCCTCATCTACTGGGTCTAGACAGCCGGGAGGAGGCAATTCCCAATGCAGCGTAATGAGTGACTTGTCCTACGACAAAAACGTTATTTAATAGAATGTAATTTGTGTTCTCTTAGTAAGTCAACAGCATGATTATCACCACAGATGTTCTCTTCAGTATACGATAAAAGCACATTTCTCCATTACTGCAGAAAATCACAATTTTCTTCACCGAGCAGCGTTCTCCCTGAGTCATCACAGCTAACATCAGGGAAATAAACACATAAACTTGCACTGCTCCGTTAAGGATGATATCAGCCCACAATAGAGCTATGAGTAATTCTAAGACAACACCACTAACAACAATAATAATAATAACAACAACAACAATAGTAATATGAGGAGGAGGAGTACAACAG
This sequence comes from Aviceda cuculoides, assembly GCA_035590195.1. Classification (NCBI taxonomy): domain Eukaryota; kingdom Metazoa; phylum Chordata; class Aves; order Accipitriformes; family Accipitridae; genus Aviceda; species Aviceda cuculoides. The sequence goes on along the minus strand of JAVJGG010000037.1, from coordinate 21,897,655 downwards.
AAAAGCATTGGGGCATCTGCAGGTCCGCTGCTGAAAGATCCGTTACAAATATAACACAGAACCAGCTGCCTGTTCGTTAATGATCAGGTTATTTGTTGATCTCCAGCACTGAAATACTAGAAACAACCAAAGGGATATTTTTGAAAGATGCTTTTAAATACATAAATAATAATCAGACTTGTTCTGATGTCTTATAAGTTAAGCTCTAGCCCTGAGGAAATCATTCAGCAGAGTTATATATCCAACCCTAGAAACCAGGATTATGACAGGAAATTAAAATACTGTCCCTACCTAGCACAATACATCTATTGTTACCATTGGGCAGTAATAAAAAAAGAAAAAGCTCACATTTTTCTTCTTGAAGTAACAAAGACATATATTCTGGTTTTGAGATGAATAATATTAATTTCACCAAGGTTCTCAAAAGCTGCTGCATAACACATCTATTCTGAATGAACATATTCTGTCACTAGGAATAAGAACACTAAACCTGCATTATCTAAAAACCTACCATAAACTGCTTGTTCCTCTAGACTTAACTATGGGATATAGACAGCTTAAATTATCTTTGTTGCTGTTGTGCACATGCAGCTTTCGTGGATTTGAGCTGTGACCAGAAATCCACCTGCAAGGATGTCGCCAGCAGCATGTTGCTAAACTGAGCCCGGGTCAAAATCCATCACTTGGCTCTTTAGTCACTGAATACATTTTCCTCAGTTGTTTTCTTCATTCTCCCCTAAGACGATCACTGTAACAACTCATGGTACTGTGTGATTACTTAATTGGTCAAATCTGCTGGTTACAAGAGAAAAAATAGTCACTCTCTCCCACTAGCTCATGCTTCTTTTGTTTCACCAGTGTACATGGAGACAAAATGAACATGCTCATAGCGACCAAACACTGGGGCCATTACAACTCCTCTGTGAATGGGAGTGAAATGACAGGTATGTTGGACACCACCTGCAAGGGCTGTGCTCTTTCACATGCAACTCCCAGCACTTCAACAGCAGCTGAACACCTTGAAAATGACACTTGCCAATGCAAACATTATTTTGCCACTCTGCTTTTGAATATTGTATGCTTGATTTCAAAGCTTCTCTGATGACTGGATTATATAGAGCCTTAGATGAAATACCGGTGTTTAATCGGTTTCATGGTTTATGTATTTTTTACTTCCTTCAACTCAGGACATGACATATTTTCAACCAAGGAGGTCAGTTAATGACAGAGAAATTGGTCCTTAAGGGAGACACAATTGCAGCTCATGGTTTACTCCATCCATGGCACTAATCTTAAACCACTGAAGAGCAGCTCTGAGACATCTTGCCTCAATCCGTTATCCTCATCCATCACCAGGCATGCAGGTGGCCTGTCACAGCCACAGCAGGGGTAGCAGCCACATCCCCTTCCTGATGAATTGTGGCCTCAGCTTCTCATAGTCTTGTGCTGTTGGCAAGGGTGGCTTCCAGAGCGGTTTGTAACCTCCCAGGAAAGCACAGGCAAAGTCCAACCACGAGGACAGTTCCCAGGGTCTACGAATGCTGACTCCACCTGTATCTTGTAGCTAAAAATTGATAGTAGGCTGATTCTTTTCCATCCCTGTTGAAAACAAGTCCTGGATGCAATGTGTAAAAACAGGCAAAGTCTATGCTTCAGGCTGAAAATGGCTTTTGCCTAATAAGAGACCTGAATCTGTAAAATTCTTTCAGAAAGCTGTTGCCGGCATACCAGACTATCAAAACCCTTTATATTTACATGTGGTCGGTTTGACATTACCTTCACCTCTGACCTAGCCCCAGTACAGCACATCGCTGTGTACACAAAGTTGCCTTCAACTATTCTTCAACCTCCTCGCAAAGTCTGCAGATCCCTCCACCAGTGCTAGGTGTTCTCATACAGGGCTATTTGTGGATAAGGTATTATAAATGTTTTAAAGGTCTGTGCTAATTACCTATTATTAGTAAAATTTAAGATGTTGATATAATTGCTGTCTTCGAAGAAGACATACCATTATTCTAAGATTTCCAGTTGTCTTGAGTATGACAGGGACTATAAAGTGCATAAAAGAAAAAAAACAAAGCAAAACAGAAATAGTAGGTCTGTGTGCATATTTTAAAACCACATATTTCCTTTCTGCAATACTTCCCTGAACTTCAATTGATTTTAATCTATCACGTAATAAGGAAGGTGTGTAAAAGCCAGGCTCACGAATGCTATCCTCCTCACTCCACCAGCGGACGGTAAAAAGTTATGAAAATACTCATATTGAAAAAGCCTCTTTCCTTTAAAATCCTGGAGCCTTAGAAAAGAGAAGTCCCTGGGGCAATAACCTGTAATCTCTGTATCATCTATTGCTTGAAAAACAAAGACAACTTTGGCAATGCGTATAGGCTCTCAATTGATTGAGCCCAACTCTGTAGAAATCTTCAAGGTGAAAGGAACTCTCTCTTGCACATCGCTTCAAGGTGAAGCCCATTTTTTGTTTTCAGGTTTAAGTAAATTAGCCACTGTCAGAAGTAAAGCTGATTCCTGCCAACTTTTTATCTGGCTATTTACAAAGAGGTTTAGGCAATGGATTCCTTTCTCAAATATTTGTGAATAAGCAGATCAAATTACCAGTGCCTCATGAGCGATGCAGTACTGCTCCTGGGTAGCAGCGAGCAAGGGATAATCTAATCAGTCTGGCACACTTCAAGTGAAAGACCAGGAACTTAATTTGCACTATGTCACCGGTCAGAAAATGCACGTACAGTGGTTCAGTTTGTCAATGGGGCACTGTAAATCTGCTTGTTCTGGGTCATGGGCACACATTTTGCAATTATGGCAAGAAAACACAACACTGTATACAAGAGAATAGATCAGGGATGACTCTGACATTTAGTTGCACAGTATTAAGAGAAACTGCGCTGCAAGCTGGCGTACAAGCCCTTGCTTATGCCCAGAGCAGGCAGTGCTGCTGAGTACTGAGCAATTATGGGAATATCAGGAATGCTTTCCCAGGAGGAGACCAGCATTCAGCTAGCATGTGTGACTTACTGCCAATAGACGCCCGCAAAACTTTCAAAACATGAACAAAGCAGAGGGTAAAACAGCTATCTGTTAACTCAATACCCAATATGCACATTTCTTCTTGTCTGTTTGTTTTTGGCAATATTTGGCAGTATTTCCATATCCCTGGGACAACACTGTAATAGGACACAGGTGATGAAGTTCCATCATCTCACCTGTTGGGAGTCGTGTCCTCTCCCAGTGTTAGACATCCGAAGGTGCTAGTCAGATGCAGTCAAGGTGTGCAGCTTTTATTTAACTGACAACTGTTTAACAGAGATGAGTGTAGGAAAGCACAGACTGTGCTAACAGCCATGGGTCTGCCCATGGGTTTACCCATCACTGAACGTTTGGAAGAATAAGGTACCCGTCTCTCTTGGATGACTTCAAAAATCTCTCCTGTGGTGGTCTCTGCCTCTGGTTCCTCTACATTTGCCTGTGATTCTGCAGAAGAGCCATTTTATTTTCACCTAAAATAGTCTAGATTGTATTAGAACATTCAGTTTAAATGCCTTCAAACAATAATTCTGATGTAGCAAGTCTGTTTTTAAAAAAATGGAATAATAAAGGTAATGTCCATCTAAATCAAGGTAGCAGAGTTGTATATTCAATCCATTTCAATCTTTTAAAAGCATACAAACTTTGGAAAAAAGCAGCTGCTTTTCAGAAATATTTTTTTAATACATGAGGGTTATTTGGGGGGGGGAAAAGGAAAAGCCGCGTTAAACTGTTAACACATTCCTGGAAAAAAAAAGCTTGGGATTTGCAATTTTTCTAACTGAATTTCAATATAGAGAAAGAAAAAGAGTAAGGAAAGAGCACATGGGAGATGACTACAGTTTCTCCCAAGATCTACACACATCCATGGCTATGAAGGTCAGGACTTGTTCATTTTCAAACCCTGGGAAGGCTGCAGGGACCACCACAACTGTACTTGGTGGTGGAGCCTTTCACAACCCTGTCCAAACTCTTCCACTTGGGAAACGTGTAGCTCCCTACAGCATTTATGTATTACAAATTAAACATCATGTTTCACATGTGGCCCCATGAGCAAATACTTCATATTCAGTAAAGTGGGAATAAGGTGAGCATGAATTTTGTGTCCTTTCTATCACAGACTACTGGCACGGACACACCTTTTAAGCATCTGCCTCATTACAAATATTACACTCCGCATTTTTGTTACTACTTCTAGCTAGTTCAGCCCTTGCCTTAAGAAAAACATACAATATTTCAATGTAACAAATTACAGTGTAACTGAAAGAATCGTGAGAGAGGGAAACCTCCTGTTTATAATGTTATATATTTATATTTTTGGTGCAAAATTGTCAGCATCATCTTCTAATAGTCTCTGGCTGCCTTGAAAGCAAGCCTGATGGCATCTGGGGTTTAAACAGACCTAACTTTTTTTCATTTAGGAAAAGAGAATAACCTCTCTTTTAAAGTGATACCGAGGTAAATCAAAGCCCTTCTTACAGTCCTCGCTGTACTGCATGCCCTCCTGAGGCGTGCCAGGATCATACTGCACAGTATCACAATGCCTGGCAGGCTTCTGGCCGTGGCTGAGAAAACCTCACTAGCTCTTCCCACTGCTGCTAAAGCAAGAAAGTGTTTAATCCTGTAAATAGGATCCAATGCTATAATCTCTAGGTGGTTATGTTATATAAATGGATTTATGGCATTTGAAGTCTGCTGTTGGGACACCAGTCTGGCACCTCAGCTGGTGTAAATTTCCGTAACTTCATTGAAGTCAGTGAAACTGCACCAATTCAGGGCACATTTGAGGAGCTGTCCTTCATTTTTTTTTTTTATTTTTTTTTCTAATGTTTCTGTAATCCTCAGCAGAGCAGGAACCAAAAGCATTCCTGCTCTCCGGCAGATGATTCCCTCCACAGAGAAGCCGTGGGGTGCACGGGAGCTGCTGTGGCTCCGGCTGCCGGGGCACACCAGCCACCGGCACCGTGTCCTGCTCTGCGAGGCCACCCCCAGCACACACAGACACTTCCCAAGTCTTTTTCTGAAAGACACCGTTTATCTCCATTTATTCTGCTGGGTCATCCCCGCCGAGGGACCAGACTCTCCACATGCACGCAGACACGCAAAAACCAGATCCCAGACGAATCCGGCATTAAAATGAACGTCGCTGAATGCCAAATTGAGGGCAGCTTAGATAAAGTTCCAGAGTTCAATCAGTAAAACATCAAAAGAGCAACTGGGAGTGCAATTTGTACAATCTGCCCATGGATAGCATGTATTCCTTTAATTTTTTAAAAATGTTATGAACTTTTAAGTAATGCAGCAGGGAAAAGCAATCAGTAATAGCTGTCAAAAACCTGACTTTTATGACTTCTTACACTGCAATTTAGGACCCTCAAAACTGCTCAGATTGACAGCATTTGTGAGTAAAATCTTTCTTCTATCTGTGTGTAATGCTACCAGATTAAGCTTCCAAACACTCCTTGTTCAGGTTTAAGGAGCAGTGTGGTGGGGTTGCCCCAGAGACAGAGTTCATGTCAAACTGCCCATTTAAATCTCTACCACCTGTCGCAGCTTCGGGAAGAGAATCTCCTTTTTAAGGTGTTTCTTATAACAGGAGGAAACTGCTCCCGGAAACACAGTCCTCAATGCAACATGAGGACATCAAAAAGCAGCCCTTACCAAAAAACACAGCCTATCACAAAGGTAAAATTTCAGTTTTCTTTGCTTACAGACTTCTGGTTCTCCACCCGGAGGACGCTGATACTTCAAACACAAACGTTACGCAAAACGTAGTGATTTGTGAACAAGCGCTTCAGATTAGACTTTGACCTAATGCAAATCGCATTTTCTATAAATGATTTGCAAAACAGCATCACTGTGACAGATAGTACAACAGGCCACTAAACCTTCCACGGCCTTCCCACTACTGTGGTGACCAAGGAGAAGTCGTGCGAGCGGCCGGCAGCAGGAGTGCCGCTGCTGACCAACGCATGGCAGTTTACGGGAGTCTGTCCTCTCCGCCTGCCTGCATCCTGTCACCCAGAGGCATTGAAGATAAATACAAAATAATTGCATCTCCGGAGATGAAATATAGCTAGTTGCCCCCCTGAGGAGGCTCTTGTTTTGCTGTTAGACAAAGGACATAAGGAAAAGCTCTGAAGAAGTGCACTGCAATAAAACGACTACAGAGATAAAAAACAAATTCAGTATCAACGAGGAGAGCAAGTCAACAGTTGACTGGAAGGAGATCACCTGTATTTCTTTAGGAGAAAGTCATCTAACCGAGGCCTATTACTTTATAATTTAAAAACAAACTTACTTTCTTGTTCAATAAGAAATTACATGTTTTACTGCGCCGATATGATCCAGTGAAATAAATGTCACTACATAATGTCCACTTATGTCCAACCAGCAGGTTGATGAAGCTTTTAGAACTCCAGTGCAAACTAATAAAAGTTATTCTTTGCCGTGTTTTACTATAAATAGCCCAAAATATCAGGAAGATGCCAAAATAGGAGTTGACCTGCATTACTCATCCAAATGCCATGACTATCTGCAGCACTTTAGCAATTGGGAGACAACCAGCTCCAGAATACGGTGTTACTTTTTCTTTTGGTAAATTACAAGTCAGAAGTTAAAAGCAAGAAAATTAACAAAAATCATGTAATTTCATTCTAGTGAAGAGCAGGCTTAATGGGTAATCAAAATAATGTGCACTGCTTCAGCAATTTTTTCATTACAATTTAAAAAAATAAAGGCTTTCTCTATTTTGAAAATTAAGGATTATCCTGGACTGAGAATGCACTATGAAGAACCTCCTGACTGTTTTTTTTAGATGACTCAAAGACAAACAAGAATTTCTCTAAGCAACCTTTTCTCTGGAATGGAGAGCTTTGGCTTTAACCTCAAGAAGTACACCACCACACTCCATAATGAAGAATATGCAAAGTAATTAAACAGAGAATAACTCTTCACGGATTACTTTGGTAGCACTCTGCTGTCTCGTCAGAGCATTGTTCTGCGAGCAGCAAGAAATCAAAGCCACGGAGGAAGTTTCTCTTGACCTGTTTGCTGTTCAACCCATCGTACCTGAGAGCGCTTCAAATGAGAAGTGCCGCTGCTCTCAGCATTGCGGCTGCCAGGGAAGTTTATAAGAGCACTGCGGAGGCAGTCAAAAATAGTTCAAAGACATGGGAATGAAAGCCTTTTTTAAAACTGCTGCCTTTTTAAATATGCAAGAGATGGAAATGATAATACATAATTAATACATGTGAGGATATATAACAAAAATAGTGCTACACTGTCTGCTGATGCACATTAGTGGCAGCATTACTGCGCAGTAGTGTAGTATAGAAAAAAGTGCCCAGCCAGGTGGATAAACAGGATGGTTTCTTTCCCATGGGTTTGACACAGCAGTGGTTTCGTACAACAAGCACATTTGTTACCCTCAGATCTTAAATATATACATCCGTCATTCTTCAATCATAATCTGTCTCATACAGTAAAAAGATCTTTGTCAATGTTGGAAATACAAAACATTACTCAAACCTGGTCTTGCTTGTTCTGCACCAACACAAGTACATCCCTTCATACTATGTTGTTACGCAGTGTAGTTGTTTACAAAACTGGATACTCCACTTCCCAGAGAAGTTTGCTCATTACTTACAAACCGAGCCTACGGCATATTCACCGCACTCTGCCTGTGCAGGCAACAGCTGGGGTTCCCTGAAGAGCAGCACCTGGGGGGGCTTCAAACTGTCCCAACCCAAGTCACCTGGAGCTGGTGAAGCCTTTGCCTAAGAACTGGCCCCAAGTTCTCCATTACATTTTTTTTTCCATCTCTAGTATTCACCAGGAAAATATAATGGATTTCAATTGCAATGAATTTGTGGACTGAAGGTTGTGTGACTCGAATTAAGCTTTGCAATTTGAAGAATGTACCTGAGCTATGCAATGAAAAATTTTTAAAAATGTATTTTCTCTACAGTTGCAGCCATTTGCAGCCCAGTGACACCTTTTGCCTGGTATTGTATGAATGAAAATATACCCCTATAATTAGAACAGGAATTAACTGCAACAGTCAAGCCCTTAAAGTCATGTGTTAAATGCTGACTTGGCTTTGTTAGCATTGCTACAATTTTAACATCTTTTGTCCTTTGAACTTCTATGTAAACTTTTTCTTAACTCTTTATTCAGTATAAACATACTCTTAGCTTCTCCCAGGTAAGCAAAAGCGTCCTGGGATATTGCCACAGCCGTATTAACTTTGCTTACCTCTAGAAAAGAATTAAAAGCATTTTAATACTAAAGAACAAATGTGTACAGTAAAAAGTACATTGTGACCATGTTTGTATGGGTGGCAATGCAGTAAATATTTCCCTTAAATGTTTCTCTAATCCCACACATGATTTTTCATCTTGCTGGGTTTTATTCAGTGGAAAACCCGCAAGCTCCTTCTTAAACAAACCAACTTCTTCCTCCCAAAGGAGAGGAGGCCCACCGAAGCGAGCAGTCAAGCACACGACCCGCGCCCCACGCTGTGCATGCACACCCCACACCCTTCATGGGTACCAGCGGTTTGCTTGGAAAACTCATTTACTCCCCGTGCTCCCCTGCAGCTCCCACCTCCTCTCCTACAGATGTTCCGCCAACTTCCAATTCACAACAGCAAAACCTCTTTAGAACCAAAATAAATACTAATCTTAAATTCAATGTACCCTGACAGCAAATAAGTTTGCTGTGCTTACTTCAGCATGAATAAAAAGCCCGCAAGGAGACTCCTACATAAGAGTATATTTACAAGTTCCATTACCCACTGGAGAGATTGATGTAATAAACCCATAATAAAAAGCCTTGTGTTATGGATTTCTCTAATGTTTCTTATCAAACAGCCTGTATTATCTTGGCTTGTGTATTCAATTTAAAATAGGTTTTCAATAAGTGCCTTGGAGCTAGAGGTCATTTTCACTTAGTTTTCTGACATGCAGGGATGTGTACTGTCTTCTCCTGCCCTTAGAAACTAAAAGCTGTTTGTAGCTTGGTCAAGTACAGTTTACAAAGTAGGCAGACAGATAGATTAGAGAGAACAAGAGAGGGAATATATTATTTGTATACCTATTCATATCTTACAGCTATAGCCAAAGCTACCAGGGGCACAGGCCCCGTTTTGCAATTTATTTTTATTACTAAGTAGAAGGGTGTAGTTGTTCCTCATGAGATAAAACCAGCACACAGAAATTGTTTTGCCACCAATTGTCACCTTATTTGTAATTCATACTGTCTGGCTGCAACACAACTGAGGTGTTTCCCGTGACCTGCAGGCAGACTACCTTGGATGTGCAGTAGTTACTTCACCTTTTAGGCAGAAATAGTACAGAACAAGACAACAACTGCAGTGTTTGAAGATGCATGTGATAGCTAAGCACTTGTACCTATTTATATTTTTTCCCCAGCACCGGATTTAGCTAATAACCAATAGCTGCTAATTAGGATCCAATGCAATTTACCTCCGGACACATTTCAAATGACTGCAACATAATTATGGTAATATTTTCCTCATTTATTAATTCATTTAAATATATTGTTGTTTTTATTTTCAGTTCTTAACCCCTTACTCAGCAACGTCCCCCACTCACTTCGAAGCGGCTTCATGGACCTACGTACACCAATTTTTAGTTCATCTTCCTTTCACTGACACAATTTCTGCTAAAGCCACTCGAATTAACTGTTCAGTCCCAGTACGATCCATCCACTGTAATCATGGGGCATTTTTTCTCTGATTTCAATGGACACAGGCCATGCAGCCCAATTGTCTACTGATGTCAAACAGAGAGGAGACCATATGGATTTTTAGGTTTTGTGTGTCAACCATTTGCAATGGCTTTTTTTCCTTGCAATCAAGTCTTCCTCTCATTAACCATCCAATAGTAAAACTCCACAACTCCAAGGTCTCCTTCTTACACAGAAATGATAAAACAGTGTTTTTTTGGTAACGGTATTTTGGAGAACAAGCTGCTCAAAATGTTGGAATCAAATAAAAGCAGAGAGATACATTTAGGCAAACATGCAATAAAGCAGTTGGGTATTAAACTGAAGCCAAGACCCTTAACTTTTATGAGAACAGCAGATACCTCTGCCATCAATCTCATTGCGACAAGGGTGAAGGGCACTCAGGGGTGAGCAGCAATCTTGCCATTAGAAGAGGTTAAGAACAGGCAGCTAATTGTACATCAGCTGATGCGCTAGACAGATGGACAGCCATCTTCCCAAGGGATAGAAGATTCTTTCCAGTAACTACAGGAACATATTCAAAAATCTCTTAAAAAACCTGAGGGACACTTTGAAATTAAAAAAAAAAAAAAAAAAAAGCACACCTGTGTATATATGTAAAGTTCAAGCAAAGTTCCTCATCCCATATGGAAGATGAAGTATGTGCACCCACCTGCTCTATGACAGCTTTAGCCTACTAAAGATCATACATTTTTCACTGTGGTAGTTTAACAGCAGCAGCCTAACTGAGTTCTTGCTGGTCTTGAATTCATGGGTAATCATTGCATTGTAAGCATTTGATGAAGACATCATGCCATGCCTGATCTCTGCACTGAAATCACCTCTGAATTAAAAGATTAGAGGTCAAACCGCACTGTGAAGCTTATGTGCATGCTGCATGCCACATTTACTGCATGCTTCAAGTGACATTAAATGAAGACCCCATTAAACATTTAATGGTGCCTTTCTCACCGTGGCAAACAACACTCCACCTTCTATTTTATCCACCAGACTGCAATGACATGTTTCTGACTGACATTCCTGCTCTAACAGATTCTCACCCGCCAAAGAGGTGCCAGGCTCCTTTACATGCCTGCACTTTTACTATACTGAAATATCACTTTAATTTTGGGTTACAAAGTATCTTGTTCTATCCTTTTATAATGACTCATCAATCCCTTTGTTTTTTCCTCCATGGCTAACGGATCTCTGCTCCCAAACTCAGAATAAGCTTTAAGGGTAACTGGGAAGCAGGACTACGACATGTATATCTCTCACATGCTGGCAACAAACTGCCTTCAGCACATTTACATAGATACTTGGCTTGCTGACTTTTCAGCCCCGGTAATACCTCCTAAGCACTCTCACAGCCCAAGAGCTCTCCATTCAGCTTCGACTGTTCTGAAACTGGAACCTTAACTTTGAAAACATGAAGGAGTAGCAGAGCGATCAATGGAAAGCCTTTCAGCCACACACCTAGCAGCAATGACTGAGGTTCTTCAAATAGATTTTATAAGCAGGGATTGTGCCAAGCTATTTCCTGATTCAGAGCAAAAAATGGAACTTTTCTTGGAGTACATCTGCAAAAAAATCCCCCTCTGTCTAGCTAATAAAGTTGTAGAGGTCTACAACTGCTACAATTATATGCTTCTGTACCTAACAAAGTGGTAGTGTTTTCACCGGTGCCAAACACCTCCCTGTTGTGTTGAAATGTGTGGAATTTAGGGCATGTTAACACTTCTTAAATCAGGTCCTTCTCCTTGATTTTGCTTGTCTTCTGCATTTCTGAATACAGATGTGAGAAGTCAAGATAGTCAAAATGATAAACAGATTCTTTAGTAAAAGTGCTCCTACTTCAAGTGAAGTCTTCATGACTGAGAAGGAAAATCAGTGGAGAACAGTCAATCCTCCTCATACTCACAAAGTCTACTAACACTCTACAATGAAAACTATACACAGCCTTTGGACATCTACCGACCTTAAGTAAGACTCCTGGAGGAAAGACATGGACCTGTTGGAGCACATCCAGGGGAGGGCCATGAAGATGACCAGAGGGCTGGAGCACCTCTCCTCTGAGGACAGGCTGAGAGCTGGGGTTGTTCAGCTTGGAGAAGAGAAGGCTCCGGAGAGACCTTATTGTGGTCTTTCAGTACTTAAATGGGGCTTACAAGAAAGATGAGGACAGACTTTTTAGGAGGGCCTGTTGCAATAGGACAAGAGGTAATGCTTTTAAACAAAAAGAGGGTAGATTTAGACTAGATGTAAGGAAGGAAACTTCTACAGTGAAGGTGAGGAAACCCTGGCCCAGGTTGCCCAGGGAGGTGGCAGATGCCCCGTCCCTGGAAACATTCCCGGGCAGGCTGGATGGGGCTCTGAGCAACCTGATCTAGTCAAAGATGTTCCTGCTCATTGCTGGGGGGTTGGACTGGATGACCCTTAAAGGTCCCTTCCAACCCAAACTATTCTATGGTTCTATGATAAGTAGGATGCTTAAAAAGCCTAAATTTGCATTTGCTTTGGTCAGCTTAAATAGATCCTTATTATTTTTATAACATAGGTTAGTTTTCTTTTGATTGCCTTTTTCCATGTTATTTAATTAGCCTTTAAAAGGAAGAGGATGCTCAGGACCAAGTTTTAATGCAACATCTTGAACAAATTATAGTCAAAGAAAATTCGAATCCTTGATAATTTAAGTGTTATTTTTTCTACTAATGTGAATCCAACCCTAACAAATTAAAACAGGAAGAATTAATTGGATATGCAAATAAGATTATTCAGTATATAAATCTAATTACATACCAATTTGCTTTAGCAGCATGAAAAAGAAAAAAATGTTCTTTGTAAATTGATTGTTTTAAAAACCACCTGTAGCACAACAAAGTGGTAAGGCTTATCTTAAAGGTACTCACTGTCAGCATTAATAAAACAAGGTACTTTGAAGATCTCGTCAAGAGTACCTTTTTAATGGGCACCCTGCTTAGTCCTCTGATTTACGATATTCCATTATTAGTTTTCAAACACATACCAAAACACTGCCTCAACTTCTCTCCTTCCCCTTAGCAACAGACAGATGCAAACAAAACAGGCTGATCCTGGAAACATTAGGTGATTCTCATCACAAACCCTGACTTTTCTGTGCTGATGCAGACTTATATTCATGCCTGACCACAGAAAACTAGCAACACTGAATCTGCAGGCTGGGGTGGCATCAGAGACAAAGCAGACCTTGTCAGCAGTGGTCATTCAGCAGCCGCTGGCTGCACCACGCACATACCGACCCCTTTCAGGTTTCTCTGTCACCTCTGGAAAACAAAGAGGGACAAAGGAATAATTAGCAGAACACCACACTGCAGTGAGGAAGATTTCTCCAGGGGAAAGAAGCCTGTTAATTCTGAGCCTTTTGTGTCCAAGAAACAAATTACATAGATAGTCAATTTACTTCTTTGAATAACTACTTGTCAGTAAGAGTAAAAATTATAAATGAGATCACTGGAATTGATTAAGATACAGAATAGCTGACACCGTAATTAGTGCCCAGTGTGCCATCTCTGATAAAGGATCCCAATCATCCACTTTCATTGACTGTACATTGAATTTTGTCATCTAACTCTGGTTCCTTGATTCACAAATTTGGCATCTAACATAATCTGCAGTATTAAAACAGCATTAAAAATCTGCTCCAAAGAATAAGAAAGGGAATGTAATGTTTACACCGCTACAGCAAGCAAGTATTAAAATCACCTTATCAAAAGCAAGGTGTTATTATTACAGAAAACTAAATTTGACTATACTACAAAATACTGAGACACATTAAACAAAACTAACTTATGGCCATAAATGGTCAAGGGAGCAGGAGTTCTCATGAGAAAAACTCCCTGGAAATGAATGTGAACTCACAAATATGCTAATTTAAAATAATAAAACTATCTGTGACCTGGAGGGATATGGGAGGTGCTGCCTGGTTCACTACTGCTACTGATAAGGAAAGTTGCTGCTTCTGAGACTGAAAATTCTAACAAAACTGGTGACTAAACACCTCTGGCCATCACCGGGAGCAAAATCCCTGTTTGTGATGGCCCGCAGAGCTGCATCTGCTCCCCCAAGAGTGCCGGAATCCAGGAGCAAGCAGCCAACTTCCAAGAGTGCCGGAATCCAGGAGCAAGCAGCCAACTTCCAAGAGTGCCGGAATCCAGGAGCAAGCAGCCAACTTGCAAGAGTATGCAATGTACAGACTGCTTAGCACCAGAGCATCTTCCAACTTCTACTCTGTCTTCCTGGGCATCCTGATTTTGTTGTGTCCAGTTTAACTCAGATGAGGTTCCCCAGTACATGGTTATCAGTGGGGAAGGCAGTTAGCGTCATCTTGTACCACCAGGTTTATGAAAGTAGCAGCTGTATCCAAATACGCCACAATCACTTTATAGGCATCATCTGCTCTGACTCCATAGGTAACGTGGCAGGACTCAGTGCTGGAAATTGAATAATCACTGTATGCACACACCGCAGCCTTACTTCGGGTAAAAACTAATGTGATCTTTAATATGGCTGATCCTCCAGTGAAGGACGCACACCACAGAGGATTACATTTTTATCGCTGTATCATAGCTTCTTTAGGGAAATTAGATAGCTTTCTAATTAACCAGCCCCCACACATGCACCCCTACACTCCTGTTTTGAATGCATGTGCTGAACCATAAACACCTAATTCTGCATCATATTATCAAGCAGGTTGTGGTTATGCTTATCCTCATATGTATTCTTCTTGTTTTCCAATACAATACAAAAAAATAATGGTTTACTGACACCTACTTTTTAATTGCTTGCATTACTTAAAGAAAAGACTCTCAAAAATCCTGTAGTTTTTCTTTCATACTTCTGCATTTTAAAGGGTTTTATGGTACTTAAAAAAATTACTTTAAAAAAAAAAAAAAAAAACACTTTTAAAGAAATTTGCAAGGCCTTATCTCTGCCTACAATTTCTCTCCTGCAAGGGAGATTCTATCTCATTTTCAATGGAAACGCTGAGATTTACAAATGAGCACAGTCTGACATGTAGCCTGACACCTCGCACCCTTTGGCATTCTCCCTTGGACAATTCGGTCATCCACCCCTGTTACTGTCTTTTCATTGGGTTTTGTCCTTCGTCTTTCTGCTTTTTTGGGAAGTGCAATGAATCAAGAATTAGCAACTCTCTGGTATAAGCCCAAACAAGCAAACATTTGAAGGTACACATTTTCATGACTGTAAGACAGTTGCAAAATAAGCAAAAATAAATTCTTCTCACAAGGAAACTACGGTCCCAGCAAACTAAACTGTGCTCCTACCCATGAGAACACTCTCCTGGTGCTTAGTTACAACATGCTTCACTTTCAGAGGATTGACCTTGCACTGCTATAGATTAGCATTGAAAATAAATGCAGAAATTTGGTGGACACAGGGGGTTTTTATCACTTGTTTGCGGCATTTATTGCATATTTTAGATTGTATTAATCATGAAGGATAGCTCAAGTTAAGCATTATACAGCTACAGAGATGCTGGTAATACATTCATATGCTTTAGCTAAGACATTTTTCATTTAAGTACAGACTGGATGCTAATACATTTGTATAGTGAAACTAATACATTTTTTATTACTTTAAATGCTATGTGGGCAGCTGCATAGTAACTAATGAATTTATATGAGATCTTCTGAAGTCTTTAGAAACAACTTAAATAGTTCTTAAACTACTACATTCTCTTGTTCACAGTAAAAAACAATTGCAAGGGACAAGGCATAACTCCTGCACAGTATGTCAGCAGGGCTTCCTCTGTGTCCTCAACTATGATTAAGCAAAGTGGTGGAAAATGCTTTGTTGTTTTCTCTAAATTTTTCCACTTTTCCACTGCCTCCCCTGGCTCTGCCAGGGGCAACCAAGGGAGCTCTCGGGAGTGCACATTAGCAGTTCGGTGCACTGGACGGGGTTTTTCTAGCCGTGAATTTGCCTCGTGTCTACGCTCAGAGCCTCACTGTAGGCACCTGAGCTCCTCGCGGTCCTCCTGCTGCCCATGCACCCACAGGACACACCAAGAACCAGCAATGGCACGACCTGTGCTACCAGTAACAACGCCACACGCACACACAGTGCTGCAACCGTGCAACCACAGCAAACAGTGCCAAACAACCCTCGTTCTTCTCTTCGTGCTGCACCGGTCGGTCACGCAGGCAGGAGGGACTGGAGCCCAAAATACAGAGCAGCCTCCCAGGCCCCGCACCCTGATACTGAGAGCCCCTCTGCTCTCTGCAGCACTCCCAGGTGCCACAATTCAATTTCCTTCACACACACACAAAAGCTTCAGAAGAATACAAAGAGAATTAAGCCCAACAAAATCACAATAAACATTAATGCAAAACTTCAGCCTTTTGGACACAGCTTTCCTGCAGGAAGCTGTTTCTGCCAGAATCTCTGTCTTGCTGATTATTAAGCACACAAAGATCTTGGCTTTTCTAATTTCACTGATTTGGACTGGCACATTTTATCAGCTGACACATTAAAAATGCTTGCTTTTTTTTTTAAGCAATGTTATGACATCTCTCAATTTACATAAAATCCTTGCTAACTGCTGTATTTTCATGCGTCTTCTAAATACTTTTAGACGAAAGCAGTAAAATGCCAGAGAATGTCTACACTTTAAGAAGGGGTGGTTAAGTTTTACAAGTAACTGGATGTCACATTAAGGAAAGATAAATTAAAAAGTGTTAAAAGCCTCTGCCTTCATTTTAAACACATCTTACAAGAACTGTAAATGCTACTGCTGACTCTAACATGTAAGACCTAACAGGCTAACAACCTTTTACAAATCAATCCTGCAAAACACTGACAGGCACATTTAGTTTGTACTGCTGAGAAAAACCAACGCTATAAGCACATTTTGTATACAGCAAGCATGTTTCAAAACCAGCACAGCCAGCCACACCTGCATGGAAACACTGATAGGTGTCGGAACAAACTGCAATCTTGACTGCAAATAAATTTTGAAAAGCTTGGTTCAACACCACTCAAAAAAAAAAACCAAAACCAAAAACCACAGCAATCGAACTATTACTGCCTGCAGTGATGCCATTAGAACATCCTTATTCCAGGAATAACTACCAGTACCCGAAGGCTAAGGCGAAGATTTCTCTTCCCCAAATCCCATGTCAGATTCCCATCTCCTGTGCTTTTATTCGGCTTGGTTAGGCATCTCCTGACCTTTTCAAACTGTCGAAGCAGTGCTGCAACATCAGGACTTCATCCCCCAGACACACTGTAGTCCACTGGCACACACTACAGATGTCTGCAGCTGCAGGCTCACGTGAAGTTGGGCCTAAACTCCTGCAGCGCTGCCCAGGGTTTCTTCATCTCCTGCCTCTGGGCTGCTCCGATTTCTCAATCTGCTCAGGGTGGTCTAAACACTAAACGTTAACAGCGCGCTGAAGACAAGGCTGACCTGCTTTCTCTCTCTCTGGGTTTGATCTGATTCCCGAGGACAATCATAGATGGAGAAAGCATATTTTGTTTGTTTTTAAAGCAAGGTCTCATTGATTCTCAATGTAATTTCTACTCCAGAATGGAAATCACTATTTTTGGGTGAGACAAAACACAACTTCATGACCCGGCAATTCAGCACCAAGACTACCCAATATAGACAATTCCCCGTGTCAACTCTTGCAAAGCATTCTGATTGTACAAATGAGCTCTAAATCCTTCATCAGTATAACACATGAGTCTCCCCTTTCCTGCACCCTATACTGTTATAATTAACATGAGTCAAACGTTGTTATTTCATGATGAGTGAGATAATTGTATGCTTTGCCTCACTCAAATTTTCTATCCTTTATATTCATTTGCATGCATGTACATTTTAAAAAGGAGACATTAGCCATGTGCTTTAAATGTGGTCTGGATTATAAAGCAGCAGGTAAAACTGAGCACAGAATGCCTCTTTTAGTGCTTTTCAGACATGGATATAATTTTATACAGCTGTACATATCCTTACCTAGTTTGTACTACACATGTGTAGTAGCATTAGCTGTACCTTTTAACTCCACTTTCCTTAAGTAACTTTGGTTGGGTTTGCAGCATTCCTATTTGCATGTTTCATCAGCACCGATACACTGCTTGGTCCCTTTCGCTCCCTGTCCCCAGGCCCCATGATGTAACCCAGACGCACTCTTACTGCTTCTCTCTTGTTGCCATTTCACAAGGGTAAAGCTCCAGTAATTCATCATTCATACGCCACTCCTGCAGCCAGAGTTGCAGAAGAGAACGTGTTTGTAAACAAACATCTATCGCAGTTGTTTGCACAAGTCTGTATTTTCTTGCCCTTTAACCATTTTTTTTTCTCACTGCTGTTTTGATGAATACAACTGTGTTTGAGTAACCATCACCCAGTGCTGCACTCCAATTAGTACCAAAAGTGATGCTAACCAATTACGAGATTAGTGATTCATAAGCTGCAGAAAATATTTAGCTAGTGGTGAAATACAGAAATCATGCAAAAGAACAGTAAGACAGAGGAAACCAGAAGCAGGATGGCAGAACAAGGAAATCCTGTGTCATGAAACACGAGCCAGCTGCTCAGCTGATTTAAATTGGCATTCTTTGGCAGAAGTCAATATAATGACTTGGACTATTGGAGGACCGGGGTTATATGTCAGGTTTGACAAACCTTTCCTTTCTGAAGGAGCACAGGGGATGCAGGACCCTGCAGAGAGTAATGGGGAGGGCTCTGTTGGGCCCACAAGGCTGCTTTCCAGACAAAGCAAGTCCTTCCACAGCAAACCTGCACAAACTCAAGCTGTTCAGCTTAACCCACTCGCATCAGTGCTGATCTGATACACAACTCTGCATAAAAATACCGTGTCGACCAAACATAGGCAAAACATCTGTTGCACACATTGGTGCTGATCCTATAGAGCAAACTCAGCATTTACCTGTATGACTGGAGCTTTGACAAATTATAAACTCACATTACAAAGCCGCTTCCTAGTTCTGGGAGCTTGTGAGACAGGCATATTAAATGAGCAATAAAATGCAACTTAATGGGGTCGATGTTAAATTAGTTTCAATTATCAAACCCCACTTTAACAAAATGAATGCCTGGCTTACATCCAGGATTCACATAATTTACACGGGAAAGCGCTAGATTCTCTCTCCTCCCGCTAACTGATGGCATGTCACTCCTTTGCCTTTCATTAGGGATTAACTTCCGTATTCTATCCTCAGTACATGAACATACCAACAAAAGTGAGAAAAAAACCATGCAAGTTTGTGCAGAAATGCAGTAGAGATCAAGAAATGTGACTGCTAAACTTGATGAAGCAAAGTCAGTATTAATAAATTGTGGAAAATTCTATGCTGATTATTTTCCAGTTAGTTGTTTGAAGACTGTTATTACAAGGATATTACAACTAAGAAAAAACACAGAAAACCTCTGCTTTTCACTAAGAAAAAAAGAGGACACAGGCTTTATAATACACACCATGCTATTTAGACCTTGAAAGTAAGAAAAGGAAATGCCTTGCAGCTGTACATTACACATGCTGGAAACTAGGTATTGTATTTTGAAATGAGTAGCTAACATTAGTGAGCACAGATTAGTAAGGATGCAGCGCCTGTCCTCCCTCCCTGGAAAGGGCACCCACTCTGCCCAGCATCACTACTCACAATCACACATGAAAAAAATGAGAATCTGCACAGTTTTTTCCAATCTATAAACCGAGAGACATAGCCATTACTGATAACTGTTCTTGGCCACTTGACTTGAGAGTTGCAGCTGGGCTTCCTGACTCAGAAGAGGCATCATCTTTCTATTGCTACGGAGAGCATTTTTATTCCAGTTGAGGAATACATAATTTAGTAACAGTTTGATTATGTGCTGCACTGCCTTTCAGACTTGTTTTCTCTCCCCAAGTACTTCAAAATGTTCCTAACCCAGAGGGACTGAAGAGAGCCAACACACACATGCATACACACAATGGCAAAAGCATCTTCCAGCTCCCTCTCGTCTAGGTGTCCTGGTTACAGCTGGACCCCTCTGGCCATCCTTCAAGACCCTATCACCCCCCACCCAACTCTCCCCATTTTGACATCCATAAGAAATTTTTGGGAGTCTCTTTCAATTGTTCTTTCAGAGCTGTCACATTAGCCATCATTTCTCTACTGGCAGATATACCACTCCTCAGCCTGCATGCTGGTCTCGCATCTCTGCCTCTTTCAAAGATAATTCTTCCCTCAGGAAGAAAACAGCAAGAATGAAGCATGTCTCTCCTTAACCCTCTCTTCCTACTTTTTTTACTTTAATTGGCAGTTAAGTATCATCCCTTTCAGTAATGTTTTCAATTTCAGAGTTGCCTGTATTTACTTTCTCTGGGTATGGTCACAGTGTACTTGAGCATCAACCAAAGCATCAGATCTGCATTACACATTCAAGGGGATCACAAAATCATGACAAATGTGCAAGGTAAAAGAACATGGTACTTCAGTTTATTGCTAAATCACCACAACCTGGACTTCAGCAGTAAAGCTGAAAAATATAACGATGCCATTATTTGTTTCATATATAATTCCTCCTTTAAGGGATGTTATAAAAGAATCTGATATAGGTTACTTGACACCAAGAATTTGGAAACAACTTTTCCGCAGCTGAGGAAGTGCGTATTTCTCATCTTCATTCCACCTGTGCAGCCAGCCACCTCAAGCCTCTTTCTATCTTGCTGTGTCTTCTGCATTACTCCCTGCTTTCATATCCCAGAAAGCCCAACCATCAACCTGCCTTCTTTCAAGTCCCTCTTTAGATGTCTTCTAGTAAAGCCCACACAGCGTGAACTCAAAAAAATGCCATTTCACGTGAACCATATGAAAATGGAAGGAGAGTGAATGCTACAGGAATAAAGCTTGATTTGGCTCTCAGTGAGCGTTTCACGTTGTCTGTTTACACAAAAAGCTTGCAGGGGCAGAAATAAATTATTCTTGCAAGTCTCAATGAACACCCATTATATTATAGGCTTTTCACAAGTAAAACCAATGGTAATACTCTGAACTTTGTCAGGGATCTATTTGCATCCGCGAAGGCTTGGAAGCTACAAATGAAAAGATGGTACAGCATGTATTTCAGACACAAAGAGGAAGCCATCTAAATTCATGCTGTACTCAACATACACTGGACAGAGTTCAAACAAAGCTTTCTCAGACGTACTACTTTTTTTCTTTTCAGCTATGCAATATGGACATGGGATGTTTCCTTTAAAACAGATGCAATCTTCATACATTTAAACTCAGAAAAATGGAGTTAAGACACATCAATATATTAAGATAGATATATTTTTCATACTTTCACTGACACCTGGGAAGTTTAATGAAGTTGAAAGTCACCAACTTCAGCTGAAGATGCTGACTGCTGGCTGGTTAATTAGTTGCCTGTCTCATTGATTAGCAACTTCTTCAGCACACAATTATAAATGGTTGTAATGCTTGCCTTGCTTCACAGCCTAATTAATATGATATAGACTATTTAACAATTGTGTCTTAGTTTGATTTATGAAGCTAAATACGTACATTTTATTGCAAAATAAAAAAATTCAAATACATAAGGAAAAACAAATTGAAGCACTGAAGTGATAATGTGCAAGTTTTGCTTTTTCATCGTAATGTACAGGAAAACTTTACTAGAACTTGCAGTAATGAGTCAGTGCAGCCTGTCATGAGTATATCCTTAATTTCAGAGCACAGATTGTCACAGCATTTGACAAACGCTTCAATAAACCAGCATTAAACAATGTTCAGATGAATGAGCTGCACTATAGCATTCTGTGCTCTATTCATTAAAAGCAATATTTACTGTGAGCAGCCCACTTACTTGCCATAGACTGACTCTGAGCACAAACTTGCAAGAATACATAAGCATCTGCTCTATTTAATGGCCCAAATCCTGTAAGACCTGGAGCACTTGCGACAACCAGTGCCTAGCTGCAGAAGGCAACATGCATTTCTGTAAGAGACCCTACAAAATCATGCAGATGTAGTCAAGTGCCTCACTTTGTGTATGGGTAACATTAGCCAGCAATGCTCTGTCAACTTATTTACACATTTAGCTGTCAGTAAAGGGTAATTCTGTTATTGCCCACATTTATAGTACTATAATTATCAAAGTTGGATAGACCCTTTCCCCTTTTATTCCATTTGGATGATCACCCTTGATTGCTGCTTAGCTGAAAGACCTTTATCCAAATAATAATGATCGCTGCCAACATCATTTTCGGTCAGTTAATGCTCTGCTGCACGAGGTAAGGGCAGAAGGCAAAACCAAGGGATTTAACCCCACAAGTCTGAGTGGAAACTAATGGTTCCCCCAGTGGCTCCTGCTACTATTCTAAATTATGAAAATACCCGTGAAAGTGTGGAGAAAAGGAAAAGAAATTTTGTACCTATGCAGGGCAGTGTCAGGGGATAAACTGTTTACACAGAGGCAGGTTTCTGACTAGTTATGCCAGACCTTCCCCAGCAATTGAAGACAAACAGCAGCAAACACAAGCTCCAAACCTCAATCTCAAGAAGTGCGAGAACAGTGTCTTGCATGCAACGAATACGTGTACCATTATTTCTAGATATACGCTGTAGCCCAGCACTTCAGTTCTCAGACCATACAAAGATGCAGTTGTCTAAATCAAACCCCAGGGACAGAGCCAGCAACAAGCCCCAGTGCCCAACCTGGCAGGTTTTGCATTGCACCACATCTCTTACCTTCTCATTCTCCTCAATGACCACAGAAGCATTACAAAATGAGGTCCCTTTCCAATAATATTATGATTTTCTAAAAATCATACAGTATTTCATCTATAAAGCAACAGACTAATAATCTCAAATTTTGCCATAAAACTTCATTTTTATTCACAATAAAGAAGTATTTTAGGTCCATATTCTCCCTAATTTGATAGATGCTTGGAGAAGTAGGTATTTTTCTAAGTCCCTAAATGAGATTTAATTTCAATACCTACATACTAATTCAAATGCAAAGAAGCTAAATTGAAAAGAAGCATCATATAAAACACACAGGGGATCAATACACAGCCAGATAGTTGGCACATCTGCTTATAAAAATGTCTGTATAGTCTCTGTTTTATTTAAAGTGCATCATCTTACCTCAATAACTTTTGAAAAAGATGTAATTAAACTTGCCCAGATGGACTTGTGAGTTAAACAGAAAACCATAATATACCTAATCATCTGCATGTAAAAGAGAAATTAGAAAGTTGCATCGATATGGTCTCAAACTTTATAATTTAGGAAATTATGGCCTAAATCAGAGTCAGGTCACATCTAGTGAGGGCTTCACTGCTGCCAGATCAGCAGTGCAAGATGGGTACAGTCCTCCTGTGAGGTGGAGTCAAATCCTCTGCAATCACAGAAAAACTTGCCATTTAATCCCTAAATAAGCATAAATTACATAATGGCATACATTGTCTTGGATCCCCTTTACAGCTATGTAGTTGAGTGATATTGTAGAATCCCACTTTGGCATCTGAAGTTTTCTGGTTTCAGTTTAAATGAATTGTTTCCCACTTTGGATTTAATCGTTCTTATCCCACTGCCCTCTTGCCTCTAACAATTCTTCCCCTCTGAAGTTTCTTCTCCTCTCACTCTTTATTTCCCTAGTTTAAACCATTCTCTTTTCGTGTCCAGCTTCAGTTGCTTCATGCTAGAATGACATGTCCTCTGGCTTCAAACCTCTGTACTATAATACATAGCACCATAGTATTATTATTGTCACCCATCACAGCCGCCACCACCTGAACAGCACCTTCAATTCTGTTCATACATTTATATGTATTAAGGAAGCTTCTGCCCATCCTTAGAGACAGTCCGGGCTTACCCAGGAAACACAGCAGACTGGCATTACAGAATGAGAAGAAATAGCCAAATGAAGTTTCTAGCAGGGTTTCCACAGCAGCAGCAAATTTTGACAGGCTTGGAGAAGACGACAAGGGCTGATGCACTTGGCAATGCTGATGACCCCACTTCTTTGACTTTTCAGCCCAAATTGAAATGAGAAGAATTTTAATTGTACAAAATTTGTAGAACTGACATTAGAGGAATGCTTTCTGGCTTGAGTTCAAGACCCTTGAGCTCTCATCAGCAACAAAAAGTACAAGGAAAGGACCTTCCCTGGGAGGATTCCAGCACAAGTACCAAGGAAGGGAACAGATCTCTGCCAGTTCCTGCATCACTTCCATGGCATGTCCCCATACTGGCAACTAGTATGCACAGCAAAATGTAATGCTGTCTTCACCACTTACAGCTGTTCTTAGCTCAAAAGCCTTTACTTTTACAGCAGCACATCCCATTAACACCACAAATATCAGCTATAGCAAAACTGTCCCTTGACACAGTGAAAGCACATTTAACACACATCAGTTTAACCATATTCAACAGGCCATAGTGTTGCCTGGGACACAGGTGGAGTTGACACTACACTCAGAACAATGGTTAACCATCTTAGGCTGCTGAACATCACCGTGGAGTCCAGACATTGCCAGGAAATGGATAAAATCTTATTTCATGACTGTTAAAAAATTAACAGAACTTGCCACAGCAAGGACTGTCCCCCCTGCAGAAGTGACCTGTATCTTCGCCCAAGCGACCACCCCACCATTTACTGTCCTCTCCTGCTGGCAGCAGCCAACCCCAGCTGTGACCAAGAGCAGCCTTTTATTCCAGCAAATGCCTTTTATTCCAGCAAATGCCTTTTATTCCAGCAAATGCCTTTTATTCCAGCAAATGCCTGCCCAAAGCCCTCCACAGGAGTAACTATTCAGCACTGCCTTTTAGTGACAATTTAAAGCACACTTTTAGGCAGCTTTTAAAAACTTTTCTGAAGGAAGACCAGTGCTCATGGCAATAGCCTCTGGCAGCACATTTGCTCAGACAGTTAAGGTTATATGATGTTAAGTATTCAGTTTTCAGTGGAAAACCCATGACTCACAGCTAGCACACCATGTTGTTGGCATTACATCACCGCTCTACTGGGACCTCATCACCCATTGCTATGGCGGCAGGCAGAATCTTTAGGCATCCCCAGTAGAACCATAACACAAAGAAGCTGTTGTTACAATCAAAACCTCATTTCAACCCGGAACCTGTGCAGAGCCGGTCGCTTCACAAAACCTGTCCCCGAGGCCCTCTGCAGATCAGGCCGTTCTAACTAACGCCTGAAACCCTCTGCAGATCGGGTGGCTGTAGCACATTAACCATAACTCGAGCTCAAAGGACAGGTACAAAACTCACTCAGCCCTCAGCGGAGGCACAGCCGACAGACGCGTCCCTCAGCCACCGGCCGCACCGTCCCCTCGCCGCTGCTGCCCGCTTTTATAGGCAGCGCGTGCTCGCACGTGCCCCCCTCCTGCCACGTCCGTCGTCCTGATTGGTCCGGACCCCGTGAAAGCAGAAGCGGGTACGTGACCCCCTCGCCCACGGCTAATGGCCGCCAGCCCACAAGATGGCGCACCCGGGGTGCGGAGAAGGGGGCCTCGGCCACAGCTCTTTCTAAAGCATTGGAAAACGACGGGAGATAAAGTGAACAAAAAAACCCTAGAGTAATTCAGAAAAAAACCCCAAACCCTTAGTATGAAGGGCAAGACAGATCTCATCAGCAAAGGCCTTCTCCAGTGAGCTTCAGTGACAGCTTACCGAGTGCCACAAAGCCAAGGGCTGGGTCGTGTTTGAGAAGTAATTACATTAATAGGAGTCATTCGGTGCTTTATCTGTTCCAAGTGCTATGCAAACATTAATTAGGCAGTCGGGTACAGAAATGCAAAGTGCTGCAGAACTGACCAAAATATAAATTAATTAATTATGAAACTGCAACAGATTAATCATTTCCCAGCTACCCCTAACATCAAAGCACCAGTCGTAGGAGCTACACAGCACCAGAAAAAACGCTGAACAAATTGAATTGCTGCATCTTTTATAGAAGACTATCATTTAATATGTACAACAGTACTTCTTGGTTTAATTATTTATATTCAGACATGAAATTAGCAGAATTTCTTCTGTACGTAACCTACATCTGCCTGGATAGAAGCATGAATTCAAATAGGCCTGTGATTATTCATCTTTGTATGAATTTTTAGTTTTAATTTTTAACAGAGCTGGATGCGTGATTTCATTGGAATGTATTGATATAAATTATGGTGATTTTTGCCTAACAGTGGAAAACACTTGACTATATATTGGGGTTTTTTCCCCATGAATTACATAGCCATGCTCTAAATATTCTGGTCTGAACCACTGCTGAGGTATTGGTTATGCTGTATCCTCATGTGACAAAAGGAGAAAGAATGTCTGGACAGGCATTTATAAGAATATTTTCCTGTAAAAAGCAGTTTTGAAAACAAAAACAAAACAAAAAACCCCACCAAACTTGCCACGCTGAAAATAAGCTCTACAGAAATATTTCTTTTTTTTTTTCTGACTTCTGCTATTGTGTGCATATTTCTAGATTAGAAAATGGCATTTTTTCAGTAGATAAAAGGTGAAACAATGCTTTTGTTCCACCTTAATAAAAAATATGATAGAATTTGATATTGAAAAATATGATGCTGTCTCTGGATTTGAAGAATTAAGCGCAGGTGTTGCTGGGATATTATGACACCAGTAACAGGCTTCCCTGTACTGACAGCCAGCAAAAAGCCAATCAATAAATACCATTCTAACCCCCATTCTGATGTTTAAAATGATGTATCAACTTTGCATATGTGGTCTTCTCAGTATGAATTCATCTTAACTTTTCAGATGTGACAGGCAATAACACAGCTAATATCTAATTGCGGATACCTGGACAACTGTGAAACTTTATCTTTTCACGTAACAGAGTGGAGACGTGTACAGAAATTGCACAGTGACCTATATATACCACTCCGGGGGAGCAACACAGGTGTTTCTAACTTTCAGGATCACCTTCCCCGTTCCACTAAAAAATTGCCAGCAATCTTTGTGCAGCCCATTTAATCTGTTGCAAAACAAAGGCTTACACAGCTGGGAGGCTTCATGAAGAAGCCAAGTTAGCAGAGAGAAAGAACAGCATTTCCTTATTCATTCAAATCAGTGTAAAACAAATACTAGATTCTGTATTTTGGCTTGTGCTTTCTGGAGCTACTTCAGTCACTGCTCCGGGAGCGTTGAACAGATACAGCTGCAATAGCACTTTCCCTTTGACAAAACAAACTTGTTGAAACAGAAGCATTATTATAGAGCTACAAGGCGGATTTGTTTATTGAAGCTATTGTGTTTACATGGTGCTTGCTAAGAAAAAAGGAGGGCCAGTCTTGCTGGCTGGTGTGTTTGTTGTGAGCCCAGATCTTTCTTTTTAAATGGCAAGAACAAGCAGAAGGCCAGAAACCAAAGCCTCCAAGAAAAAGCTGAGACTGAGATCAAGGACAGGAGAGCAAGCCAGACTCCAATCGCATGCACGACACAGCAGAGAATAAACACTTCTCAAAAGCTACTAGGTTCCTTTTTTGTTTTCTGTCAAAATGTGTGTGGATCTTCACAGGTTAAACTACATTATAAAATATGCATATGCACACTCAGACAGCTAACGCATCTCTGTGACTGCAGCTCATTAACATGCAAATATGACTTCAACAGTGAAACTCACTGCTACAGGAAGTTAATGAGGCAAAGAATTGTATAAGAGTCACAAAAATACAGAAAATCTCCTTTCATACTTGTCCAGCACATTACAGGCATATGAACCATGTCCCATCTTCATTAACGCAAGTCGGTTTGGCTCATCCTGTGCAATGTCCTTTGTTTCTCCATCACTGTTCCCAGGCTGTACACAAATGCGTTTCAGGGCATACAACAGCTATGTGGGACTGCCCAAGAGAGAGCGTTTGTTAACGAAGTCACGACTTGAAGAGCTGTGTGTTATTTTTCACAGCCTATTCTGCCTCTCATCTTACTCTACAAAACTTAAAATTATCACCACCACAACTGCTATTTAAGGAATCTGACAGCCCTAACAAAACGGAATTATTTGGCACCAAAGGAATAATTTGCAGTTACTGCTTCCCAGAACTGACACCTGAAGAAAAGACTCCTGAAAATATAATGAGAAACCCTGAATTGATATACATCAACTATCGAGTCCAAAGAAAGCATCATTAGTTTTTATCCACGCGACCTCAGAGCAACCAGCGAGAAAAGTAGTCTGAAAAATATGGTCCCAGGTTGGGTGATGGATTGGAAGGGGATGGTAAGCTCCGAAAGACCTTTAGCAATGCTGCTGCCTTTTCGAGGAAGGCTGGATAGCTCCCGAAATTATTAGTAGATTTGCACCTCTAGGTAGCTGGTTTAAGTACGTCCCGGGATTGATCTAGCTTTCTTTCTGAGTGTTTTATCCTGCTGTGAAGAACTGTAATATCTGAACACCCAGTACGTAAAATCAATAGCAATATTCCATGCGGAGTGTGAACAGCTCTGGCACGTCTTTCTTCTCCTGGCACATTGGCAGCGGCGGATAACTAGTACCCTTAATGACACATTTGGATGCTTTGGGTTTGACAGCTGTTTAATGGCTTGAATGCTATGAGTTTGGAAGTTTCAATGCAATTTCTAATAACAGATGTTCATTTAGGAAGCACACACCACCCCCCCACCCCCCCCCACTCCCCAAAACCCAGGTAGCTGCTGGGACTGGCAGTAGCTGCAGCCCACCGACTGTCCCCAAAGGGGCACCGGGGCCACGGCTGCATGGGGACGGTGGGGCCGCTCACCTCCACAGGGGGTTTTGTCAGGGCAACACACAAAAAGCTCCCCCTCCGCCAGCTGTGCTGCTCTCTGCGGCAGAGACAAAGACGAGAGTGACACCTGGGCTGTGTGACACTGATTAGAAGAACTAAATACAAGTATTCAGTTTTCAGGTATAAGCTTATTTTCACAGGTAACTCAATACTAAGCACAGTTTCCCAGTCATTTGAGGGTCCACAAAGCACTACGGAGGCTTGTTCGATAACTTTTCTGCATAGTATTTTTATCTTTTTTTTCTTTGTATAATTCAATTACTAATTTTTTTTCTCAAGAATGGGCCGATGGTTTGATCAACATGAAAATACAATATTACTTCCTAACTTTTTTTTTAAACTTAGAATATAAGACGAATTTCAGAGAAGAGCAATGACTATACTGTAGACAGAAGGAAAGTTTCCATCCCTCCTGGGTAGCCTTGAAGCAGAGCCACCGTGCAGGGCAGCGGGAGGAGCGGTGCCCCAGGGGAAGTGGGCAGCCTCAGGCTCCCCTCCACCTCCCTACTGCTGGGCAGGACATGGCTTGGGAACTTCGCAGTCTCCTTCGAGCTTTTTCCTCGGGATCAACACCTGAGGTTCTCCAAGAGCAGCATAATTACCAGCAGAGGCAAACAAGCCTCATGAAACTAGGTTAAAAAAACCAAACAAACAAACAACAAAAAAACCCCAGTAGAACATAAAAATACAAAGATTAAGAACGGCTGAAGGTTTGCCTACAAACTTTTGTTTTACAGCTTTGTGCCTTTTGTGTGGAGCAACTACTAAAATTAACTACTTTATGGTCACCTCCTCCTGCCTCGCAGAGCACATCGGTGCGGAACAAGATGATGCAAGGTATCCGGTACAGTTTCCTCCTTAACTTTGGAATATTTAACAGCCAGGTCTGAATGCTTTCACATAGTCCATAACACCACAGCGCTAGGCAAAACATTTGCACAGGTCCAGGAAGCATCCTGAGTGCATTAGCTAGTAACAGCACTGCGCCCAAACGAGTTAGCCCTGCTTCGTGATAACACCGTAGCTCACGCAGCAAAATCCCTTCCATGCCTACAGCCGGCTCATACAACATTGCACACAGACACATAAACTTCTAAATTTAAATCTTGTCAAAAGAAGTCAGCCCAAACCACGTACTTCAGCAAAATGAAACAATTTCCTCACTCGCCACCTGGTATAAAACTGGTACAAAACTTGCGGCACTCCTCTCCCCGTAACTCTATTAAATCTCCCTTAGCAAGACAGAGAAACTGATGCCGTGGCCTGAAGATATTCAGTGCACTGCAAAGATGAGAAGAAAAGCTGTGGCAGAATAGTGTGGGGAAAGCCAGTGCTTACGAGATGCATTTTTCTAAAAAACAGATGTAAAAAATAAGAACAACCCCCTTGAACACATCCTCCTCAAACTTCATTTTGCTGACCCTGGACATTTTGCAATAGGTATTTTAAGTATAGAAATTACAGTAAAAAAATATTTTGCATGCTTTTGTTTTTCCACTCTTTTGTTTATTTGCTTAAAATAAAGGATCATACTTCACGTATTCCCACAGCCTAACTTCCCTAGGGTTGCAATTCCTGAAACACGTGTGGCACTGCATTGCAGAATCTCTCTGCATCCAATTTTCTGCCAGCTCAGAAACTGTCATAGCACATTTAGAAAGACTTGGAACCAAATTTCAGAAATAGGTACCCATAAGTACCGGAATAAAAGTGGCTTTGTGTTCAGTAGAGTTAAGCAGAAGAAAGTAAACACTATTATAAGTAGTTTGCCATTACCTAAAATGCAGAAAAAGTATGCTGACAACGTGCACATATAAAAGGGAAGAAAGTACAAGTTACTAAACAAAGTCGTAAAACATCCTGAGTGCCAAGCAGCAGATAAATTAGAGCAATCCAGGTGAACGCCAAGGTGACATAATTAAAATGCAACACACACACCTACCCCAGAACAAAACGTATGTTAAAGAATAATAACGCCAACTGAAGGAGGAAATAATCAATGATAGCTGAATGGCAAAGAGAGAGAGAGACTCAGAATAGACTTTGGCAGTCCCGCCGCAGAGGCACGGGTGGAGCGATGCGAGCCCTGTTCCCCCGGCTCACCGAGCAGCAGCCTGCGAGCACCTCCTGGGGCACGAGAAGGTCTGCACGGCTTCGGTGCGGGCTTTGCTGACCCTCTGCAAATGTGAGAAGTTTTCAAGAACGGTTTCAGTTCCAGGAAAAAGGCACACTCCTCGGAAATTTCATTTTGCCAGGAATGCTCAAAACAGTGCAACTCTCAGGGAAGAAAAAGTTAAACGTGGGCAGTTACGGAAGATGGTTATATTGCTGAAATATGTTATTCTAATTATTTGTTAAATGGAGCGAGGTCTTAGCTGTAACATAACACTGTTTTAATGGGATTTAAAGCTATATTCCACGTAGGTTTAATTGAGCATTGAAACACTTAGCGCAGAACACGGGAAAACAACTTTCATCAACAGCAACTTTGAACTGGAAACAGGTAGAGCAGAGCTTTGAAACATTGCACTTTTGCTGCGGAGATACTACTGATCAACAGCAAAAGGAGCTTGTTAAGAGCATCAGCTTGATCTGTTCAGCAACCTTCCCTAATGCTGGTCATGAAGCAGGGACTTATTTTGCCATTTTATCACTGGCATATAAAATGTGGTGCACTTTCGCATTAGTATGAAATACAGTGGCATTCTTAAATCAAAAGTTTTAAAATGACACTTTACCTGCAAGGCACACCATGAATGATTGCAGCACGAGCAGTTCCCATAGCAACCTCATCTTCAGCTTCCCGGGTCAGAGGAGATGAGTCCCGTAACTACAGAAGAGAACAGGGCTCCTTGGAAATTTTAGGCAACCTTTAATCTGTAAAAGAGAAAAGACAGATTACAAGGGGCTTTAGCGTTGCTGCTCCTTCTATTTGTTGACAGTTTGTTTTTTCTTTTCAGGAAAGTTGCAGCTGAAGACCAAGAAACCTTTTTAAACCTTTCATTTAAAGTCATTCTGAGGAGTGATTTGGGACCATCTAAGTACGCTGGGTACCAGATGAGAATTAGGAATTGTAACCCCATATCTGCATCTTCCACTTGGGTGTTGTGAGATTTCTTCTGTCTCTCAATTTTGTCATCAGCAGATTCACTCACTGCCTCTCTGGGGTAATCTGAAGTGTAATTAGGAAACTCTGTAGATCACGGTTAAGAGAAAAGTTATGAGAACTACTCTCACTTTTCTCTATAAACATCATCCGGTACGTGAAGGACACTGTCTCTGCAAGGTGATACTTCCTGGGAAGTGTTCCCACCCTGGTCAGGAAAGAGGGATACTTTTCCCATTTCACCCCCATTCTCACCACTCTAAAATTCTTCCAAACTCCCTCATAAAACATCTCCAGGTAAAATCTGATATTTTCCTCACACTCTATTACAACTTGTACACAGTTAAAATTTGTAAGCAGGAAATTTGAAATCTTTCTCAGCTTATCACTGCAATTTATCCCCCCCAATGGAACCCAAGCAGGAAAAAATGCCTCCTTTTGTGAAAGGAACCTTTTCCAGAGCAGGCATTTAAATATTAAAAATAAATAAATCAAGTCAGACACACGTTCTTATAATTAATTCATATCACTGAAGGCTGGAAGTTAAGGGGCTTTTCTGCTTACAAGACAAACTGCATGACTAATACAATGTGAAGGGGTATCATGAGAGGTCTCTGCTTGCTTTTGTGAGTTAAAACTGATAAGATTCTTCTAATAAAGTCAGGTTCAATGCACCGAGAAGACTAAGAATCTTTATCCTCTGATCTGAAGATGCAGCTTTGAAGGGGGTAGAGATTAATTGGATATATTCATCTATTCTCACACAGACTGATTAGGCTAGCTGGGGGTTAGCGGGAAGGACTAATCAATGAAAACTAATAACAACTTAAGTGAATGATTAGAGTATTAATTATTCATTTTTGAAGGAAAATGTCATCATAGACCTTTATATTGATTGACATAGTTAAGCAGTTACACTTTGTGTTTATAGTGAACTCAAGAAACGTATTTTTTTACCCTATATATTCTTGATACATGGACAAATACTATTTTTTCTGTAAGTATAAAAATCTGTTGGTTATAACTGTACCTACACAGGAGATTTCTACCAAAGGCAAGTCGCTCTTGGTTTTACACTAGTTTAAGTGAGATTTGAGATTAATCTTGTATTCACCAGCAGCTGCTGAAATTCTTTCGTGTTCTCGTTTTCTCACGTATAATTCCCATCAATAAGCCCATCATGTCACTTGTAAGGCTTCTCTTCATTACACTGCAATGCAATGCTTTACGATTATTCTCCTCACTCTCTGCAATAAGCTACGTGGGACTGAAACAGAACAATCACTTACAGCCTTTGATACCTAATTAAAAACACAAGAGGTACAGCACTTCTCAACTTAACCTACTGCCAGGATCCCACCTAAAGCATCCACAGACCCCTCTGCGAGCTGCCAGCGTGCGGCAGGGCTGACCAGCATCGCTCCTGCTATGTGGATTAAAAACAACAGCACTCAGCTTCTCAGCTGTCTGCAAGTGGTGCCAGTGGCAGGAAAGTATTACATCTGCCTTTTGGTTAAAAAAAAAAAAAAAAAAAAAAAAAAACGAATATAAACCCCAAGGTCGGACCGAAGTCAGGCAAAATGCCTCTATTTGTTCCACGGGCTTTGAGGATGGTGCTTCTGCAGACTTGACGGAGGTGAGAGACAAGTCTTCACAGAGGACCATGGAGAAGGCTGTCCTGTTTGCAGGTCCCGAGGCTGTTTGCATCACATTCCTGATACTCTCTTTGAACTGAGATTATTGTTTTGGTATTTTAGTCCCTGGTTTTCCATAGATGCAAGAAAATTCTTGGATAGTCTTCAAATTTAGTACTCCTCCCCACTGCAACTTCTCTTACCAGAGCTTCTCCTGACTCACCACCTTTTGGGGAAAAATTCTGGCTACTTTGTGTTTTTTGTAAACTGATTTTTTTTTCTACTTAGGAAATCATGCTTCTCTAAGCATTTTAAACACTAATACAAAACATTTCAAAATTACTAACGTAAATTAGTTTTTCATTTATAAAGTCATTAAAAATAGCAGGCTCGCTCTTTCTTCCCAAAATGTTTTGACACAATCACTGGGTCTTACTTTCAGCCAAAAAAAAAAAGCTATGCTAAAAATATACATTTTCAGTACTCTGCACATTTAATTATTAAGTCCAGTGAAAAAGCTGAAAGTCTTCCCTATTATTTAGTTATTAAAAACCTACTCCAGAGAACCGGCAGACATTACAGCGTCACGCATGTGTTTCAAAGAAAAATTTTCAGGTATCTGAATGGAAACAGTCGCTTCAGGTATTAACAAACTGTCTATACATGGCACAGACTCCTTTTGGCATTTCCACTGATGTTAATGGCAACTCCACGCACTTACAGGGCCAAAGTACGTACCCTGTAATAATTACCTTAGAGTATATTCCTAGAAGCGGCTCTGGCATGTATTTTCTAACTCTATGGAATAGTACCACATTCCGTCATCATGCCCAGAACTGCTATCGCTGGATTAACAGCGACGCTTCAGAAGCACCATCTTCCCGGTGCCCGCACCGACCCACGCCCCGACTTTTACCCACACATCTAACACAGGCCAGCGTGGTACAGAAAGTTTCCCAGAGAGTAACAACGCCTGCCTCAGCATAAAAAAACAGTGGAGAGTAAATTAGATGATTACCATTAAAAATATTTTCCTAAGGTTAAAATATGGTGGTATTCAAGATACGGCTGCATTTTCATTTCTCATGATAGTTCCCTATTTCACATGTGAATGAGTCCAATCTTCAAAATGTTTTCCTGTAAACATTGCTGCTATTCGTATCAGCAGGCCCATTGTTCAGAGCTGTGTAAAAACTGTTGAAACACGTTGACTTTTTATAGCAACAACTTTAGGAAAGGCAACATTTGTGCATGAGCAAAAGATATATAATTGAAAAGATCCTTCCCATTTCTAAATGTTTTCTAACTATAAAATCCCAGGGGAGTTTGCACTGCTTCTGAAGGAGAATCTAAGAGGCCTGAAAACTTGCAAAGTTTAATATTTTATTTCCAGAAAGAAGCACATACAGTTTCAGCACTATACAAGTTATTTTTTCAAGATGAAAATGAGATAGCTGTGCTTCAGTTTGGAAGTGCATCCCATTAGAAAACGTAGTGCCAACACAAATGTGCAGATGTCTTTTTAACTTTACTTTTGGCAATGCATCCATTGCAAATTCTTTTGAAAGGCACCTTTGTAATTGGATTCTGACGAAGAAAGTTGACTCTAAGAGCTCTGACTGCAATCGGGTAAGAGGAAAAGAAAAAAATGCGTGCTGTAGAAATATTTGTGGAGAATTTTTCTGAGCTAGTAGGCACGGCTCTTTGTCAGTAATTCCATTTGGATTAATGATTAGCACTTCTAAAAAAATAAAATAGAAATGAAAAACCTAAGGCTAGAGGCATAAGCACACATTCGGAACACAAAAAATACTTTTGTAGATATAATTTGCACTATATGAACTCCCAATTTTGTGGATATTCTGAAGGAAAATTTGCAAAACATGCCTAAGACCCCTAAGAATTGCAGCAGTAACAGCAGCAGCAAGAAGCAAGCCTTAACAACCATCTCACGTTTTTCTGCTGCACATCGGTGTGCTGCACAGTGCCAATTCTGCTAAACTCCAAAATAAATCACTGTTAATGAAGCATGCTGCACATACAGTCAGCAACAGGCATCTTTTAATCACCTCAACAAAGGAAGAGCTAAGGGTAAGCACAAAACACTGAGCACTAACACGCGAATTGTTAGATTTAAGGTGGTGCCTACCCTCCGACTGCTGCAGATCTGACCTGAGGGCAAGAGCAAGTATCTAATGTGAATTAACTACTTTTGTGAATAGTGACATTAATTCCTGGTGCCAGAACCTCCGAAGAATTACCAAGTCTTTTAAACAGAAGTGCAGTATCACTATAATCTTCAGGCTCGGATGCAGAAGAGAGAACCAAGCTATGGGTTACCGACTGCTGTCTGGTTATATACTACTTGGGGCTGTGCAGCTTCTGAGAGCACAAAATGTTTGTGTGCCCGAGTGAAAAGGGCATATGGCAAACGCATGGAAGAACACCTACATTGGATGCATGTTGCAGGTCAAGTCCAGAAAGACCAGTCCCAGCAAAACCTGAGCACAAGATTTAGCATAAACTCAAATTCATCTCCTCTACACAAAAAGGGTAGAAAATAAGCCACAGCAAGTTTTCGGAGATTCACAAGAAACCCTTTTCCCTAACACAAAGATAACTTCTTCTAATATACGCATACAAAAAGATCTATATCTATCGAAGCTGCGGTTGCTAGGTGCTTCCCAAGTCTTAGGAGCACAACTAAAAGGTCTGCAAAGCTACACTAAAATGCCATTATCCATTTCCATCTCTCCAAACATGCTTTTCAAAAGTATACAGACTTCACAGACCTGGCAGTGCAGGACCAAGTCCTATTTTTTGAAAAGATACTATAACATGTGTTCATTTAAGCTTTTAACACTTAAGAAGCAGTGTTAACAGTGAAATACTGAAAACTAAATGGTTAGCTGTACATGAAATAATTTAACTTTAGAAGATTTTAAACCCTCTACTTAAACGTCTGATTTTTAACGCCTCCATACCACATTCAATGGACAATGCGGCCATTTTTGTCAAAATAACCAGAATGAAATGGACTGGCCATCAGTTCCTTTAGAGTCCCCAAATACTCTAAAGAACGAGGCACCCCCTCTGGAAAGAAACATTCACAAAACCCAGTGTTCACTGGTAGCACAGCTTACCTTGTCCTCTTTGGGGTATGCCTGCCACACTTCCCTCAAATGCTTTTAAGGCGGGAGGAATATGAAAATTTCAAATTTGAGAGAGGAATTAACATCAAAATTCATTTCTCCTTCTCACTACCTGGCAGGCAAAATTATCTGCTTATTTTTAAAAACAGATACACACGTGGGCTGCCTGCATGCGGTCCATCTGTGATTTGAACTCACCCTTGCAGACTTCTTTGCAGGAAAGGTGTTTTTTCTATGTTATCACTTTGGAAGTTTTCAATTTAGACTTCACCAAAGGCCAATTCTGTAACTTTACTGAAGGGTGGATATAGCTGACTGAAAAGCCACAGTTGGAGAGTAATTATTGAAAGTTCACTGCCAAAATGAGTCTGTCTTTGGTCTCATGTTTTCCAGTATTTTTATTAATAGCAATGGTGGAAGAGAAGTTGTGCTTATTAAGTCTGCTGGTGACACTAAGAGGCTGCAGGTACCTCTGAGGATGTGAATGTAATTCGAAATCACCTTGACAAATTGGACATAAAACCAGACTCAAACAGAAGGATGGATTTGTGTAAGAGACAAGTGCTGCGTACTGCAGTAAATAGGATGCTGCATTAAATAGCACAAACATACGCTGGGGAGCAACCGGCTGGGTGATAGCTCCGCACTGATCCACACGTGGCTGAACATACCAGCAATGCCCTGGGACCGTGCAAGTAGCCAAAACCATGCCTGGGATGTATAAACCAGATTTGCAGGTCCTTTTAATCTGAAAATTCCTGCTAGGTAAGCAACCGGTCACTCTGCCCAGCGCGGGGCAGCCTCAGATGCAGTACTGCACCCGAGAGTGGTGCTGCGTGTCAGGGAAGGCTTGGCCCAGACAGAAGCATCCAAAGCAGAGCACCACAAATGATTAGAGGTCTACAAACATCCTAGAAATAAAAACCAACTGGAGTTGCTTAGCCTAAAGAATAATGAAGAGAAAAACACTAACGGTATTAAAACATGTAAAAGACTTGGAAACAGAAGGAAATCATTTGTTCCTATGTCCAAAACAGATGCAACAAGAATCAATATGCAAAAGAGATTAAGGTTTAGACTTCAGGAATGGAGAAAGGAATTACTCCTTTGTAATGTTAAGGCCAGCTCAAGCACAGCTGTGGGCAGTCTGAATAGGCTACAGAATCATCGATTGCTGATGTTCCTTAGCAATTTGTAAGATAAATTTAAGTCCACAATAATATAGCTATTGAGGACAGAGACAGTATGTATTTTGCTTCTGGAAACACCAATATTTGGAAAGGCATGGAGAGAATTCTGAACACTGGGATTCTCTGGTCCTGTTGCTGCCGGTTGCAAGGCGAGGTCCTTCTCCATCTGATTCAGAAATCGGAATAACAGCGACCTTGAGCCTCTGATAACTGGAATTCACTTAGACTGGTGGATTGAATAGCAGCACAAAGCCATCCTCTATAAAAGAAGGTTAAAGAAACTGTTTGGCTTTAGTAAGGAGTCATGGGGCAAAAGCAATGAGGTTTGTTTTCACGTAACAGACAAACAAGGTTTTTCCTAAATTAAACTGCTTTATCTGTGAAAGGGATTAAACGGTGTTATTCCAGGGGAGCAGCATGAGGAATTAAATCGTAACAAGGTTGTGGCATATACAGAATGCTAAGAGCAGTTAAGGAAAGCAGCAGGATTAGACCTCGTTCAGTGGGACTGCATCAATCCATCAGCCCATCAGCATGCAAGAATATCCCTCTTGCAATTTAGCGTCCCAAAGCAAACGCGGAGGTTGGACACCTCTGTTAGTGTGAGGGGCAGGAACCGTGCCACGCAGGGTAAACCAGGGAGAGACCAGCAGTCCTGGAAGAGGTGAGTCTGAAGGGCTGTGAAGGGTTAAAGGTGCTTAAATCATGGGCAGCTTTTGAGCCTGTTGCTCGGAAATGGCTGGTAGCCCGTGCGGCTGGAGAGCATCGCTGTGACGCGCTCCCCCGAGACGCGTCCTGGGCGCGGGCAGCTCCGGTCTCTGCCGGCCCCCGCTCCTGAAGGCCGGCTGTGGTCCACATTCACCGAAGCATCAGATTTCTAACCCCAGCCCGGCCTCTTGGTCCGCTGCTGAATCCAGGCCTGCGTGTCGGGAGAGGCACGGGCTTTCTTTAGCAGATGCAAGCAGCGACCCACAAAATGGAACATCCCAAAATAGAAGGTGCCTAAAAGATGCGTTCCCGGCAGTGCAAATCTTCACAGCAATCCTTTTTTGATGCGCACATTGCTGACTTTTTTTCAGCACTCAAAACACAGCTTTTTTTTTCTGCTGCGGTAGCTGTTGTTATGAGTCCTGAGATAAATATTGGCCTTCTTTCTGCATAAGGGAAGAGAAAAGGGAATTTGAAAAGATGGCCCGGGGAGATGAAGGGTAGCGGGAGTGTGCTGGTGGCAACTCTCACCGAGCTCTCCTCGTTCTCACAGCACGTCTGTCAGATCCTGATCTATCTCAAGCTTCTTTGCTGAAATTATCCCTTCTGGAGTTGCACTTAGACACAATTCACACATTATGAAATATATACGGGCATATTGTGCCTGATAAAACAAATGACACTTACACAGCATGTTTCTGAGACGTGCTTATGATAAATGGGAATGAAATGCTTCAAAAAATTAATTATCTAAACAAAAAAAAAGACCGAGAAAAACAATGTCAGTTTTTACATCGTGTTTCCTCCTTTGGGCATTCATTCACATTCACTGGATAGAGATTTCATTTCACTATATCAAGGAAGTTACAGCACCTCAACAAATGCACGTTCCCGACTCGCTCCAGACATTTGCAGTAGCCGGGCTGCGGGTCTCCGGTGCCGGAGCCACCTCCTCGCCGTCACACGCCTGCCCCTGCTCGCTCCTCACCCGAGGGTGCCGGGGTACACACGCGGGCGGCGGGGATTACGTCCGTCGGGTTAGCACGGTAAATATAATTCTAACAACATCAGCAAAGAGCGCGGAAGGGAAACGCGGTAAGTGCCCGCTGCCGTGGATTACGACCCCTAGAATTTAAGTACATTTTCTTCTCCGTAAGTTTTTGCGATGTAAGTGCTCTGTAACTTACACACATACTGTATATTCCCCAAGAAACTGGCTGGTGGGGTCAGCTCTGTTAGTAGTGGGGCAGGCAGGTGGAGTCTTTGTTGCCGAAGTAATAAAAGGTGTATAGAAATAACTACCACTGACACCATCCCTTTCTGACTTGTTAGATTAGAAACTTCTACAAGCAATATACCTCGTTTGTCTTTATGCAGAACCTAATGCCACATCTTAAAACCCGATTACAGACTCTGGATTATACGAAAATAGTCAGCTAGTAACGGGCACGCACTCTTGCAACATTTTACCGTGTTGCAGTATTCCCTGCACACCTTTATCACTAGCAAAAACATCTGCATGGAAGCAGCAATCCGTCTCAGACGCTGGATATTCCCAGCTGCGCAACACGTCCCTTCACCTTCTCAACCAGTGCATCAGAGCGCAATTTTCCACCAAAGAAAAAATGACAGTAATTAAGGCCTTTTAATTACTAGTCACTAACTACCACACATCACCCTATTACAACACTTACTCTTTGTCTCCTGCCCCCAGGAAACCATCATTGCCCTGTAAAACCTGAATAATTGTGTAAGCATAAATCATCTCTAGGTAAGGAGATCTGTGTGACTAAAGGCACGTCTAAATTAAGGCTACTGGTGTTAATTGGGGGTCACTCTATATTGTTCTACTTTTCCATAGAAGGGATATATTGAAAAACACTCACCCAAAGCAGCACCTATCGGATAACATCCAGCTTTTCTTAACACAGAAAAAGTCCATCACACCACAAACTTGGGAGGCACTCTGCTCAAATCAGGAGTAACATTATCGTAATAAAAAGCTGTAAGGAGTGAAACTTCATAGTCTGGCATTTTCTACAAATTAGAATTTACTCTCTTAGAGAGTTGCTGTGGTTTAACCCCAGCCAGCAACTAAGCACCACGCAGCCGCTCACTCACTCTCCCCCCCAGTGGGATGGAGGAGAAAATCAGGAAAAGAAGTAATACTTGTGGGTTGAGATAAGAACAGTTTAGTAGAACAGAAAAGAAGAAACTAATAATGATAACACTATTAAAGTGACAGCAGTAATGATGAAAGGATTGGAATGTACAAATGATGCGCAGTGCAATTGCTCACCATCCGCTGATCGACACCCAGTTAGTCCCCGAGCAGCGATCCTCCCGCCCCCACGCCCCCCCGGTTATATACTGGGCAGGACGTCCCATGGGATAGAATACCCCGGT
>JAVJGG010000037.1:21837005-21848133 GCA_035590195.1 Aviceda cuculoides | reverse complement strand
AACGGGGTGTCGATCGGCGGGTGGTGAGCAATTGCACTGCGCATCATTTGTACATTCCAATCCTTTCATTATTACTGCTGTCATTTTATTAGTGTTATCATTATCGCTATTAGTTTCTTCTTTTCCGTTCTACTAAACTGTTCTTATCTCAACCCACGAGTTTTACTTCTTTTCCCGATTTTCTCCCCCACCCCACTGTGGGGGGAAAGTGAGCGAGCGGCTGCGTGGTGCTGCGCTGCTGCCTGGGGTTAAACCACGACGAACGCCCAGGACTACACTTAGCAATTCTTAATAACTTGCAGTGCTCCTCCAGGACTGCCCAGTGAGCTGATTTTGCAACGAGAGTCCGGGAGTACTCGACAGGACTTCATAAACAGCGTCCCCGGATTGCGACCACGGCCCAAAGCGACGGTCCCTGACCCCCCCCCGGCAGCAGGACGCTGCTCCTGAGCCCCGCGGCTGTTCCCGAGGGCCGCAGAGCCCCCAGCCCCCGCGGTCCGGGGGGGACACACACGGTGCCGCCGGCGCTACGGGCTCGCCGCCAACGCTGGCTGCAGAACCGAGGCCCGAGAGCACCTTTCCGAGGGACGGAGGAGCTGAATTCGGGGTGATGTCAAATATCCACGTACGCTTGCGCAGAGGGATGCTAGCAGTGCTTCCCATCGGTGCGGGGGCATTTAAATGTACTGGATGGCAGCAAAACCAGCTGCTGTTGTGCT
This sequence comes from Aviceda cuculoides, assembly GCA_035590195.1. NCBI lineage: Eukaryota > Metazoa > Chordata > Aves > Accipitriformes > Accipitridae > Aviceda > Aviceda cuculoides. The sequence continues at coordinate 21,847,414 of JAVJGG010000037.1, read as the reverse complement.
CTCGTAAAATAAATAAGAGAGCCAGACCCATCCTCTCAGCTCATCTGTAAGCACCACTAACGTGTGCTTATTAATAACCCTAGCAAGCCAAATTCCCTGACAAAGTACATTTTCCTTGCAGGGACAAATCACTTTCTAGCTGGGACAAGCAGGTATGAGCCGTGCAAGCTATCACGACACTTCTCTCTCTGGTGCTTTCCTTTGGCCTACACTTCTGTGGAATGAACTTAAATATGATAAATGATAAGAATTTCACCCGTGACTGGGAATTCAAATTATCATATTGATTAGCTTTGCCACATACAAAGTGGAAAATATTCACAAAATTGACAGGCTTTAAAGAATAAAAGTTGTCACCTTGTACATGCAGAACAGCAACACAGGACAGAGCTAATCAACAGGCAAACAACTTTCTTCTGAACCAAGAAATATACACCCCCCCGAAAAATCACATCCTCAAATTATTTCACTGTAATATTTTGAGTATTGACCCATTTCCCGCCTGAAACATGCCCTCAAACCTCATAGACAGAAAGTCGATTCTGCCGATTTCATTTTCTGAAACAGGAGCACATTTGTTAGTGACAAACTTGATTAGAAAGGTATCTCCTGGCAACCCGGGGAGTGGGAGGTGCACGTACAGGCGTAGAAACTGAGGGATGATTAAAATGGCTAAATATTTCCTAGCTTTAAAAAAAAAAAAAAAAACCTCCATAAATTAACTTTGCAGAACACGACTGAAAACTGGAACCTAAACAGCTCGCTGCGGTTTAGTTTCTCTTTGCAAACAGAGTCATACCCAGCGCTCGACCTACGCGCAGCCATTGAGAGCCGTGGTGAGGAAAGCACCAGAGCCTCCCCAAACTCCGTACGCGCCACAAGCTGTTTCACGAACCCCGTTTTATCAGCCTCTCAAGCAACTGCTAGAAAAATCCTGCAGAACGAGCACGTCCTCGGAGCGCAGCAGCAGAGCCTTTGAGGCCGAAGAGCGAAGCCGGTCCTGCTGCCAAGGACCCGTCTTCGGGACGTCGTACTGCCGATGCTTTCACCGGAAAACCAGGTAACGTTAGCACGAAGCCTCGGCTGACATACGCTAAGTGAACTGGGAGCAAAGGAGAATTCAAAACCACTCAAAACAAGGCGACTTTTATCCGCATGGATGGGAGGCTCTCCTCCCTCCAGCTCTGCCGCCGGCTCATCCGGCATTCCTTCGCTCGGCTCCAGGCTCTCCACGCCGCACCAAAGCGTTGTGGGTGGTCAAGCCACCTACGCCGTCGTCCATTTTTAAGAATCGCCCCTCTTTAAGTTCTAACGTGGAAAATACCTCTGTTTGGAGAACTCTGAAAAACTACGTAATCCTTTCCCTTTTCTTGTACAGGTGCTGTCATCGTGCTGTGACAGTGGGGAAGAAAAATGAATGTCTTTCCCAGAGCTGTGCCTTGCAGCAAGGCAATACGCAAAGCTGCAGAAGAAAGGCAAAGCCTTTTATCGGGGGCTATCAGATGTGTCCTCCTAGCAGCGCCCAGCCAGCTCACAAAACCCCACAATGCCAAGGAGAATTAAATTCCTGCTCCAGAACGAAAGCAACATAAAATCAGGATTTTGCATTTTCCACTTTTAAGCGGGGATGCGGCATTTCCACTTCCAAGCTTTGTTTCCTAACCCCTCCAGTAAGTCTACACACGTACTGCAGCAAGTCTGAGGACAGCGCGACGACGCAAAAGACTAGATGGTTTTTACAAGTATCAGAATTAGGAACGCAAAACCCACAAAATGGGGTTTTACGGGCTCCCCAGACACCTTTCTCTCTTCTCCTTGCACATTTCTAGTTTCAAAGACGTCTTTCTGCAGCGTGAACTGCTGCGGCCCCCCCCCAGGGTAGGGCGATTCGTCAGCCAGCCGCGGGAGGCTGGCACCGCGCGCGGAGCTGCACCCTGCGCACAACCGCGCAACGTGCCAGGTACGCCTCCACCGCTCCTGAACAACTGCACCGCCACGCCTCGCGAGCAAAAATTTTTTGAACGGATTAAATCCAAATAGGAAATCTACTTATTGCACCTCTCAAATGCAACCTCCAACCGTTTTCTCGTACTGTACAGAACTTTGGAGAAAGAAAAGAGCTAATATATAACGTTTACATGATATTGAGCTGCTGTAATACACACGGCACGTTAAATTTGACATCCTGGGAAATGGAAAACCTACACTCAGGTGCACATAACTCAACAAATTGATGAAAAACTTAATTCATTAAATTTATATCTTTAGCCATGTTGGAATGTAAGAAATTATACTTCAAACCAGACAGGATTTTAAGACCACATATTTTTTCTGTGTCTCCAACTAAGACAGTTGGTTTATTTACTTTTCACCCTGTTGATTCATTTTTAAGAAATATGGTAGGTATATTTGGAGGAAAAGGATTTTTTGTTTCTAGTATAATAAAAAAAGATGTTTCCAGCTTTCACAGGCTTGGGACATGGGAGGCAGCAGTATAAGTGATGGATTAGTGAGCGGAGTGCAGCAGAAGTGGTCAAACTTAGGTGTTCAAGATAGTTTATCAGAGAACTTCCACAGCTCTACAACACATCCCTCACACAGCCTTCACAACCGCACTTACTTTTTCAGTCTGTTTCACTGCAGCCATCACCTCTTTTAAGAAACAAAAAGCTCCTTAACTTACTTTTTCTTTCCTGGCTTCTCTTGGTTCTTGCTCACCCAAGCCTGCCTGCAGCAGGAGACCTTCTTGCAAACTGCTCAGATTTGAAATCGAGCGTAACGCTTTCACCCATCCCTAGGCAGGATGGATTTTTCATGCGTCTCTAAGATTGGTCATAGCTAATAAAAACCCCACAGTTAAGCTGGGCCAAATTTAGTCCATAGTCATTTGGAGAATTTACCTTGATATACTTTTCAAGAGATTGATTTTTCAGAGGATGGACACATAGCAGCCCATTGGAGGTCTATCACGATGCTCATCTATAATCACTAATCTCAGCCTAGGGACAGACCATTATAATTCAGTATGCATGGGTATGAAAGACAGGTTTTAGGTTGTAGTGCCAGAGGAAAAGCAGAGGAAAAAGCCTTCACAGCCAGACATTTTCTGAAGTCCTAGCTGCTGCTCAGATAGCGATGTTACACGTGTCATTTTGTAATGAAAAAGACTGTGTGATTATGCTTACACATAGCTGAGCACATGTAATGGCTCGGCAATATGTGGAAAGAAACAGCATTTAAGGGAATAATAGGCTGAATGTAAGCTGTACTCTAATATCAAGCACAGAGATCTCCCTGGAGATTTCTTGTGGGAGAATTACACTAAACCCTAGTATTGACGTAAGGTTAAAAGATATTCTAAATCAATTGACATTTAAATGCAAAAACCTTGTTAACCCGCACGTATGGATCTTTAACTTTAAAATGCTACCTCAATTTGATACGAAGAAAAAGATATTTAGTATGATCAGGAGGTTTTAGGCTACTAAGATACAGCCAGATAGTGTATTTTCATTTTAAACAGTACAGGCTAGAACCCCAACTTTCCTAAACCAACTGCTGCTTTCTCCCCTGGGGAACAGCAGCCTACCTGTGTTTCTTGCTCATCCAGAAGAAGCTGGAAGGACTCAAAGGAGAAATTACTTTTACAGTGTCACCCCAGTTTTCCTTATTTCTGGGGGCCCCTAGCTATTCTCCTTCCCCAGGTCGCGTTTGAGAGCTGCAGCATGCCCCTACATTATCTGCTGCTTCCCGTGACGTTTACCCTTTGCCAGCCTCTGAAGAGACTTTAAATTATTTCCCGTTTCTTCAATCTGGGATGTGGTCACCCGGCTGTCTCTGATGCTTCCACTCCAGTAAATACCATTATGGTTTAATGACCCTCTATCATCCCTCTCCTGAGAGCAGATGGTGAGTACGCGCACACAGAGGCAGCTGAAGGCACACAACTTCATCAAATCTCCTCGGATCCATCATTTATACATGGGGAAGTTCAGCAGCCATCTAACCTGATTAGGTTCTCATGCCCCACTTGCAAAAGTTACAGAGATACTTCGAGAATTATTTATAAAATCAGTGAGAGGTGAACCCAGTATCTAAGGTATAAAAGAAGTTGTATTTGAAACTGGTGCCCATTAACTGAACCTTCAGCTGCATAAAACCTCAGAGCTGTGCCTAATGCCTTTCCATGTGAGAACTAACACGGTGTGGAGCCTTTTGCTCTGTAACACAAATCTATTAATTTTTTCTAAGTTCGGTTTTGTAAAAAATTCAAATAATCTTTATTAGAAACTGATCCTTCGTTTTGAGGAAGATTGGACCAAATGTTGAACTTCACAGTTTAAGGGCTGTAACAAATAAACTCAGCATCATGAAAAGTGTCATGACAATTACGCAAGCCACGTCTCCTGTCTTTTTAGCTAAGAATAGAAGCTTTGTGCGTAAATCAGTGCATTTGTCAAGTTAAGAAGATAAATGAAACTGCATGTTTAAATATACGCACTACACTTGCAATATTTTTTTGAAACCACTACTGCCTGAATTCCACAGTTCACAGCAACTTCGATTTTTTTTTAACATATCAAAAAAAATTAGTGCAGCCTAATAGAGAATACTTTATAGTTTGACTTTCATTTGTGCCATGCTCTTCCTAAAGACGACACCTTGCACAAATGAGAAAGCCCTGCAATATTTCCAGCATTAGTGCAGGGCAACATTGCTGATTTTGCACAACTCAGCAACTACCCTGTCGTCTTCCCTCCAATGTCATTTCCCTCCGCTGGTGAACGAACACTCCCAGACAGTTGTGGGACAACCAATAGCTTTTTTATTAACTGCAGCTGCTTGGTGTTACTGGGGCAAAGAATTCAGGAAACTCTAGATTTTATCTAGTAGGAAAGCAACTGTATCCTGTGGACAACTTACAAGATGGCGATATTGGATAGGCCTGAGTCCATGTTCCTGATGAAAATCTAGGCTGGTACTTTACTTTCATCACACATTTCATGCAGTAATCCATAAGGATGAAAACTGCAGAAAACCAAAGTAATTTTATAACATCTGTTATCACAAATGCAATATCACACATCCACTCAAATGTATTTGTTGAGTAGTATCTCTCATAGTTTTGTTAGTTTTAATAACAATTAATGCATGATTTTAGCCATAATATATGGTGGGGTTTTGAGGGTTTTGGTACTCTATAAGCTTGGCAGACCAGATATTTCCTTTTGAAAAAGGTTAAACAACAGCAGAGCAGGTTTCCCTACAGGGAGTAGGGCAAAGGTGCCCGTCCAGCATCTCTTGGGCGCTGCACCTTCCCTCTGCAATAAACCCATCAAGAGCCAAGACAAACAACTGAACACTTCCACACACCTGAATTTCCAGAAGAGCTGAAAGGGAGTAGTTTTCTCATTACTATGGCTAATTAGTAACCTTGCTTAGTACAAACCTTGCGTTCAACAGCCAAACACATTTTACTAACTGCCTGCAACCTCAGACACGTTACTCGGGCTCTGATTCTTTCAGCTACGAGACTAAAGCACTAAACACATTTACTCATATCTGTCTAGTTATCACCCATGCACAAAAACGTCCTTGTCTGTCGAAGGACTCCACGCTTCTCTCATACTCATCAGGGTAAGTTGCCGTGCTTTGACTGTGTACTTTGCTCACATAATTTCTCCTCACTTACTGACATCTACCAAGCAAACGCCTGCACAGAAAATATCAAAGATCCTGCGTTTCAACAGCGAAATCCTAGTACGCCTCTAGGGTAAATATTACCACTTACTAGAGAACTACAGAGTCTGCTTTTTATTATATTTTTTAGCTTATGCAGATTTTTTTAACATGTTTAGGCATCGGAAAGTACCTAAAGGCAATTACCTTTTAAACATCTCCTCACTATAAACTATTCAAGTTTCATAATCGTTCATACAGTAACTTACCAATGCACGTGACAGCTGTTCCTAAATTCCTCCCAGTGGTCTTATCCTTGATATTTTTCCACGTACAACACGTCCGCTCTCCTCAGCGTGAAGCCGTTTCTCTGCGTTTCATCTGACCACAGTCCTCTTGGACGTCTATTGCCTTATTTACATTTTCTTTGCAGAGCAGTTGAATTTCTATCCCCTGATATAGGGTTTCCTTCTGGAAACTCTTAAATTTGTCTTCTTTAGTCCATTTGCCAACTGCCTGGGATAATCAGCTTCTGTAAATTCTGCCATCTCCTTTAAAATCTACACCACTGCTTTTTATATCTTGCCATAAGACATACTTTATTTCTTTGGCATCCTTCTGATGCTTTCCTCTAATGTTACATCACTGGTTTTCCTTACTCAAAACCAAGCTGATACTGGTGCAGCCCTTTGCTTTATGAGCAAAACTACTTTATAGGTTCCCTGAGAATATGTACCTTTTAATTGTCGTAAAACAGATCTCTAACAAAGGCTTTCTGTGCAATAAATACAGGCAGGTCTTACCTGTGATTTATAGCTTGCCTCCTTCCGTACAATAAAACTGTCTGGTGCACCATTGGAACTATTAACTAAGCAGTATTGAGCTGAACATTCAAAAATCTTCTGATTCATTGGTTCAAAGCCAAATGTATGATGTTGCTGAAGTCAATACATAAAATTGCAGCTCAGGAATTAACAGCTTAAAGAAATCAAAGATCCCTGTCATCGCTACACTCTGCATAACAGAGACTGGCGAGCTGGAAGTATACTTTGCTTTAAAACGGATATACATTTTTGAGACGGAAAGAATGCAGTAAAAAAGGGCAGATCTTGCATCAGTGCTTTCTTTTAATTAGGTCTGACTTGTTCAGCTAGGCTATTGATACTTTAAAACCCCAAAGCAATAGGATTTTCATTGAGCTCATAAAAAATTTAACTATTTCATGGTTCAATATACTATACCATATAAGTTTAATCAGAAATGCCATTACCAAAACTAAAGCAGAGAAAATCTGAAATGGTATCTATTGCTCTCAGCACTAAAGGGACTCAAATTACGTGCAATAAAGCACTTAAAGCATATAGAAAATCGCGTTATGTTCCTCAGTCGCTTAAGAATACCAGGGCTTACTTTACGCAATCTTTAAAGAAACCTTTCACCAAATAATTTTTACAGCACGCTTTTGAGCGTAGAGCAGGTCATTTCACACGTTATCCCACCGGCCGGGTGCTCCTACCCAAATCTCTCTCCTTTCGTGCCTGCAAAAGAGGAGGAGCGCAGCACCGGGACCCGTGCCCCCGGGGCCCTGCCGGACGAGGACCCTCTCGGAGCTTCCCCACGTAAATGCTGGAGCATTCGCTGCTCTTGGAGCCTGGAAGTGCTCTTCCCAGCCTCGGGCGGGAGCCACAGGTCACCTACAGCCCGCGCGCCGCCGTACTTCTCCTAACTCGATATATCGCTCTTTTTAAGCTCGGTCGAGCCACTCCCGTCGCTCGACCGCGCCGTGCTGCCAGCGGACGCGCGGCTGCTGCTCGGCGCAACGGCTCTCGCTGGTTTGCTCTCCGAATTCCCCCGTTTTTCTCTCTTGCGAGCTTCTAAGCCACTGCAGATCCAGCACGGCCCCTTTGCTTTCGAACGCCTTGGGACGTGGTGGTTTGCTAGGAGCCGCGTTGTTAGCTACCACACGCCCAGTATGGGGAACGTTTTCTAATAATTCAACTTTCGCTTTCGATTAAGCTGGACTGTGTTTTGCAGGGGGATGGCAACTGCTTTCTTTATCAAGGTTTTCAAACATATTTCAAATTTTTCCTCCATAAATAACAGCACGAGGCTACTAGTACTCAGTATTTTTGTTCTTTAATGCAAACCAGAAATAGAGGAGATTACCCCATAGCTCATTCCAGCATAAAAATCAACTTGATTTCTCTGTTTAAAGTAAAAGCAACGTAAGTGACAGGCATAAAAATATTATTAGAGAATTCCCTCTACAGTGGTAACGTTTTGCTTAATTGTGCTAGGAAAGTTTGGCAATGGGGTCGAGTTTCAGCAACAAGATAAACTCTTAATGTAGAAGCTTTGGTCCTTTAAAAGCAAGGCCTCAGCGCGGGTTGGTTTGTTTATTTATCCTTTTAAAGGAAAATGTATATATTTGCAAAAGTCTGACACGTTACTAAGTGCACTGGGTTTTGCTAATGTGATGCATGCTGAAGCAGTACCCCGTTCTCTCCTGCATCTGCTTATAATCATTCTAGACATGCTGAAATTACAGCATTCCTAAGAAAATAAATTATCATCATAATATTCACATCAGCCCTTTCACCGGTGCTCATCGGGGATGCCTTTTATTCTGAAACGAGGGCAAGTTCTTCTTTCAATTAGGAAAAAAATGCTGATAACAACAAACCTTAAACATACTCATTGCACATGCTTAATTCAGATCTAACCGTTTTCCGTCAAAGCAGAAAGCTTCATAATAAAACCTCAGTGTACCTTTGCAGGGTAGGATGCCAATTCCCTCGGGTACATACCTGATACTGCACCATCTCTGCTTGCTGTATGTTACATTTTCCTTATTCCACCCCCGGGGACTCCTTGGCTCCAGGAATATCTGGAGCACGCGGGTAACCAGACACTGCTGCTCTTTTCTTCCTGTGTGGTTCTCCTCAGCCAAACCTAATGGGAATACACTCCGTCCTTACTAGCCAGACGTTTCCATCCTTCACGACCTGAGGTCTTCTCCGCTTTGAGACCTGCTGCCCGTTCAGGAGAAGACTGATCTGCTCGTTCATACGCACCTTCTGCACCGCAGAATTTCATGCAACTTGTGCAACTACCCTCGCCCGCAAGTAAGACCAATGCGGCCTGGCTGCAAAGCACGCCGAGGCTTTGAGCTTTAGCCAGGAGAAAAAAAAGGCCAGAAACACAGCATTTAAACCAGTGCCCTGAAAAGCAGATGAAACTGCAGAGGGGCGTTTACTAACGCCACGCAACGCCCCCCGAAAATCCATACGCCCGGATACGTGCTGCTATCGATCTTAAATGTCACTACCCCCATCTTAGAAATTGCACGGCCTTGCGAAACCCCCGGCAGTACCCAAACGTGAGGGTAGCGTGAGGGGTGCCGGCTCACGCTCTTGGCCAGGCAGGGTTCAGCAGGCCGGAGCGGGCAGCAGCGCGCGCATCACGGCGGTGGAGGGCAACGGTCCAGCTCTTCGCCGTCGATGGGCACCGCGCAAGCGCAACGACAACGCTTTCTGTAAGCGCGGCATTAGCTTAATGCATCTTTGTGAGTAATTTCAGCTGCTCAGAGTATACTTAAAGTTTCATGCTTTATTTTATTAAGCACAGGGTTATCTAGGTACCTGGAAGTATTCGTAAGGATAAAAGCAAATACTTAAAGTTTCAGCCATTCATCACGCAACTCCGATTTGTGCTTTCATAATACTCCAAGAAACCAAAGCGAAAGGTCTTCCTGGGCAAAGCATATGCTTCTCTTAACTCGCTGCTCAGCATTTAAATGAAACAAATCAATAGTGCTGACATTCTATCAACAAAGCCACAAACAACCCCAGAAGTTTTAAAGCCTAGCGACAGGCATCACCCACCCACTGCGCTTCGCCACCGCTCCACCCCGAGGGCTCCAGTGAACAGCTGCTCTGTCAACAAGTAATTTCTATATTCTAGTGGAGAACGCAACAGCCAGGAAAATTCTACTTATGCTAAATAATTCGTCCTACTTTTGTCCCTGACACACCTGGCTGAACCATGCTTGCTCACACAGAGTTTTATTGATGCTTGGCTCTGAGACGATGCAGCGCTATCCTACGCAACGAGATCTTTAACTTCTGCAGAAAGCGTTTGGTCTAAAGGAGGGCTGATTTGCTTAAATGAGTCAATTACGTACCTCTGAAAGAAAAGCCAAAGGGACTGTCGAGCTCTGAGCAGATGATTCTGTCTCAGCAGCTCGATTCGGCGAAGAGCAGCAGGATAGAAAGCCGACAGCAGCTGGCACAGCCCCGTCCACAGGCGGACGTGGAAGGAAAACCAGTCCTTGCAGCGCCGTGCAGGGAACCGGCCCAGTTTTGCTTTACGCATTACGCAGAACCAGACACCGGACCCGCTCCCTGCGAGTCCCCGCCGCCGGGTCCTCGTCCCGGACGGGCAGGCAGCCTGCCTCCCTGCTCTGCCCTCCGCCACGAGCCGCCGCATCCCGGCGGGACCCTGGGAGGGAGCAGCATCCCTCCCGCCCAGGAGAGACATCCCACATCCCTCCCGCATCCCTCCTGCATCCCTCCCACCCAGGAGAACCATCCTGCATCCCTCCTGCATCTCTCCCGCCCAGGAGAGCCACCCCGCATCCCTCTCGCCCAGGAGAGCCATCCTGCATCTCTCCCGCATCCCTCCTGCATCCCTCCCGCCCAGGAGAGCCATCCCGCCTCCCTCCTGCCCCG
>JAVJGG010000037.1:21821092-21836905 GCA_035590195.1 Aviceda cuculoides | reverse complement strand
GCCCAGGAGAGCCATCCCGCAGCCCTCCTGCCCAGGAGAGCCCTCCGGCATCCCTCCGGCCCAGGAGAGCCATCCCGCATCCCTCCCGCATCCCTCCCACCCAGGAGAGCCATCCCGCATCCCTCCTCCACCGCTCCGCACCTATTCAAATTCAGGGCAGACCACGCGAAACAGAACAGATACCCGGCTCGCAGGTTTCAGCGCGGGCTGTAATCCTACCACCGCCGAAAGACGATTCTAGAAATCCCCGAAATTGAAGCGGGCGGCGGGGGCCGGCGGCAGGCTGGGCGGGTGGGCTGACGAGCCTGTGCCGGCTCCGCCGCCCCCTTGAACTGGGCGCGGGACTGCACCCGCCGAAGCGTCGCCTCGCTCCCCTCTGCATCAACCTGTACCTTCTCCGCAGGTTTAATCGTCGGGGAGCAGGCTCTTCTTGAAGTCTCCCCTTCAAAGACACCAATAAAAAAATACCTTCACACATAATTATGGGGTTTTTTCAGGATTTTTTTTTTTTTTTTTTACTGCAGTAAGGGCAGCTATATAGATATACCCTTCTCCTACATGTACTGCAGGTTTATTGTTTTATGCATGTTTTATTTAAGCATCAAATTCACTAGTGCATAAGGTCACCATAACAAATACTTAATTGCCACATTTATTTTTAAGTAAACAGATTCTTTCCCCACGGCCCTTTTGAGTCAGTAAAGACTGCACTTAAACCGTCTCAACACAGCCCCAGGAACAAAACGGTGTATTGCAATTATAACAACCGAATTTCCACGCCTGCGGATGTACCTAAACACGTGCATCGAACAGATGGGGACGAATGGTTAAGGAAAAGTCAGGATGCGGATTCGCTGAGGGAATTATCCGGAGGACACCTGCAGTACTCTCATCCCCAGCCCAGAGGATGCCCAAGGACACGGATCCCAGACTCGGCACCGCCACTCCCAGGTTGCCAGTGGAACCGGGGACCACCAGTGTTCTAAGGAAACCGCTTCCAGGGCTTCAACAAAAGCAATATTCACTTTATGCAATATATGCTGGAATAAACCAAAGCCATTCACTCGAGATACAGGAGAGGACTGGGACTAAGCTCGTCAAAAGTGACGGACGAATGGACCATCGTCCAGCCTCCGTACAATCCACACCGTATTCGCAACATGTTGCCTGGGATTACTGCATACCAGATTCTTTGAAACTGAGAGCAGAATACGTTTCAGTTTTGTTTGTGTGCCAATTATATATTTCTGCATTCGCTGATTATAAAATAAAAATTATATTATGCCACTTTTTTCATATAATATTCTGAAACTGCAGCTTTTGATAAGGTAACCATGCTTTTATTATAACTTTATGTAAATTGCCATAGATCCAATGAATTCAATTAACCAAACTGAATTCCAATTTGCAGAGCTGCCTGGTCCAATAATTCAAAAACTGCATTTCTTGAACATTTTTAAATTGACCGGTGCTTACAAATCTGTCATTTCTATTTTTACTATTGTTACAAAGCTGTCAGCATACATATTTCATAGAAACTGTGAGATGCCCACAAAAACAGGTTAATTAAGGAGTTCTCGTCCATCCCAGTCGTATTAACAAGCAGACCCCGTGAGCAAACAAAAAGCGAAGCAAATGAAAATATCCTGCAGTATTTATTCAGTAATAAAATGGAAATAAAGGTTTTAATTGCCTTTAAGTTCTATTCAGTCTTCATTTCCTTAGCAATTATATAGATTCATTTTTTATTGTGCTTTGGGTTGGATTCACTGTGGTGCTCTGTGACTCATATTTGTTTCTAAATGGTGGTGGTAATTAGTAAACACAACTCCGTCTAGTTCTGTTTATCCCTGTTGGGATGTATTCCCTTGGAGACAGGCTATCAAAGACAGGAAGACTTGTAACTTTAAATTGTATGATGTCTCAATGATTTCTGTAAAGTAGGATCCATTGCAATAAAGTAAGCACAACATTACTGAAAAGAAAGCACATATTCATTAGTAAATCATTCCATACGCGTAAGAAAGACCAACAAAACAGGAACTGATGGATCCTGTGTAAGAGAACACTATCAGAGGAGGGGAAAAAAAAAAAAGAAATAAACTGCATTAAGTGATTCAAAAGAAAAGTGCTGAAATCTGATTAATAAACCACAGCTATCTCGCCTAACGATGTTTTAAATCCCTTATTTCATAAGACTGCACAAAGCAGCGGGTGTTTCCGCTACCAGAGCTTCGGGGCGGTGCTTGGGGAGACCGAAGGGAAGAAAGGAGCCACTTCTTTTAACGCGAGCACAACAAAATCGTGGAACGCTCCCCCCGGAGCTGCGGGGGTTTGCAAGCCTCCCGAAAAAGAACTTCCTCCCCTAAAAGAACCTTCTCTCCTAGCAAACGCGTGCCTGTTTGCTAGGACTGTCTCCTCCCGCTGCGGAAGTTTGTTTCGTGTTTTCCAGAAGTTTCGTCTCTCTGGCGAAGGATGGATTGTTCTGCCGGGAGTAAATCAGCTTTGCAGTGTCATGTTTGTCCTTGGAATTTGTGTGAAGGAGCCTATGCTCTTGGACAGTTACTTGTTTTTAACAGTGATAAACATAAAACAAAAATAATTGAAGAATCCAGGTGAGGAAAAAAAAAAAAAATCACCCTGTGATTACTAAACCACACCAAGTGTCAGGATGGGTGGTTCTGTTTCTCAGCCTCTTTTAAATGGCTCAACACCCCCCCCCCCAATCTGGACTCATAAAAAACGGTTTTGCACAAAAGATCTAGGCCACGATTTGGAAAGAAAATGACAAACTTTTTGCCACGACAACCTCCTCTACCCCTCGGACACCAGCTAAGCACCCTCAACCAAAACAGGGGGGGAATGCTGGAAGGGCAGACACCCCCCGCTGCCGGACCCGTCTGGGACACCGGGAACACACCACACTGCCGGGCAGATCCCGCCTGAGAAAAACCCCGTCCTGCCCACCATCCCCAACTTCCAGCCGCTTCCCAACCAGAACAAGGGCTACGGCGGGAGGGAATATCCCTGTTCCGCCAGGCAGAGATCCCCCGGATCGCTCGGACCTGCTCAGACCCGAGATCGCTCCTTCGGGATTCACCGCGGCGTGCCTAAAGCATTTTGGTAGAGCATCCAGCTTTGTGCAGAAAATCCTTAGAAAAAGTAAAAATAAAAGTGTTTTTTGTTACTTATTCGCCGATATGTTTTTCGTACGTCCCACCCCAGGGAATTACTGCACTGTCTGTTAGAGGTGACGGCTCACTGCGTCCTGGTCCATCCTGTAAAAGATGGGAAGGTGAAGCTGTAGGCCGTGCAAAAAAGGGGGTGAGGTGGTTACGGGCGACAGAAGAATGCTCTCTTTTTACGGCAGTATTAGATTTAAAATAAGGTTTAGAGAGCAAAGGGAGACAGAAGGGGGCTGGACAATACTATGATAAACTTGCTGCCGTGATGGTATCCATCTACCGCACATCACGTCGGCTTGGCGATGGCAAGGATGCTGAACAGAGACCACGATTCAAGTGCCAGATTCCTTTCCAGAATGTTTTTGTTGTTGTTGTACATGCCATTAAGGACTTACTTGCTAGGAGCAACCTATACAGGAAAACATTCAAAGTACAATCCTTACTCTTTTATGATTCAGCTAAGTTGTTTCCAGTAAATAAGAGAAGTCAAGAATAACTTTAATTACTCAGCTTCAGCAATTTCCCCCATAAAAGACGAGAGCTATCAACTAAAAGCATATACTGTATGAGTTAGGAAAAAAAAAAAAATCACACTGGAAGATTCACAAAAAAGCACTTACATTTAGAAAAAGAAGGAAAATTACCCTATGTGTTATTTTAGACTATATAAAGATGACGGTCAGGAAAGGGTAGATTTATTCTCTCTTACATCTTTGATGACTTACCAAATGGATCACAGTCATCAAAGACAGAATAGTGATGCTCAGTAAAGCTCATTCTTTTAATGCCCCGTATTTTTCTTCCATTAAGACTTGAACAAATAACATTTCTAAGATTATCAGAAAATATTGAACTGTTAAGATAACTGGTTCATCATTCCGCCAAAACAAAAAGTGTATTTTTTCAATCTGCAAATGTTTCATTTCATAACAGAAAAATAATTTGTAAAAAGACAAAGCTGCATGCCAAACAAAAGCTAATGCAAGTCAGCAAGTCTCAATATGGCAACGCTAAGATGAATGGTTTGTCCCTTTTGTATTATTTATTGTGCCTTTATATCTATGAATTCCAAACTATCTATTACCAGAGATGGTGCCCACACTCAATTTATACAATATTGTGACAGTCAGTTGTTTCCATCATTCCTAAAAGCCACTTCAACTGAAGCTGCTGTTAATGCACTAATATCAAAGTTAGGATTTATGCTACCTCCCACATAGGCTGTAATTGCGTAGGAAAGGGAAGTCGCTATGCTATGGAATTACTTTTGCTCACTTTTTCAAGCAAACAAGACCTTGAATTGCTAATTGTTAAGACTATGCGTTTTAGATAATTGCTGATTACGGTATTTGAAGTGTAAGTGATTGTTAAATGTGCTGTTTGGCTAATGCCCAGAAAGCCAACGTGATATCATGGATAATTATAGACACTTTAATTGCTTCGGGTCTTTTAATTGGCAAAGTACAGGGCTGATGAGAGATGAGATGAAACTGAAAGGTCCGCTGAGCCAAGGAGGCCTCCAGAACTGCATGCCATGAGCTGACCCTCGGTATTTCGGGTTCATCCTTTAGGGACCAAAGTAGGGTAATAGGAGACAACATCATTTTAGAAGGAGAGACCCAACCTGTCCTACCTCTACAGCTAGTTTTGCCTTGCGAGAAATTCCTCTGCTTGTCTGCCAAAAGCTGCCTCCTCTATTCTTTTGAGCCCTGCTCGTTACGCGGACGTGAATTCCAGCAGGGACATTGTCACTGCAACTTGTATTACCCCCTCTGTCTTCTGGGAGCTCGCTCGTTCCACCTGGTAGGAATGGTTCCCAACAAGCACGGCGTTGAGTCGCGGCAGGGGTAGGTGTGGAAAAGCAAGAACCTGCGGAGTATTCATGCCTGCAAATTTTCCTAGATGGCAGTGAGTTTTGACTAAAAATTACAGGGTTTGGCTCATGAAGTAAGTCCAGCCAGCAGATGGAGTGAAGTAGCCTTTGTGATTCGGATAACTCTGTTCCAGCACTCGTGACAATTCATGAATCTCCCATCCCCAAAAGTTATTAGAGAAATTTAAAGCTCATGAAATAAGTCAGATTGGCAGATGTGAGAATAGGAGTCCTGCTTTTACCCACAGAGAGGTAACTGTGCAGAAATCCCTCATACTGGTTTGCACATCTCTCTCATTTCGGAGTTTTTCTCTCCAGTGGCTAAAAGGTGGCACTTTTAAAATACCATTCTGCTAATAAAATATATCGCTGGAATTCCTGCGCAATGGCCTTTAGTCGCTCAGAGCAGAAACTTGGCACCGAAGTAATTGGAAGCGCATCGGTTTCTCGGGCACGAGAGCTGATGCGTGTGTCTCCACTCGACCGCGAGACAATGGATCATTTTAAACATTTTATTCCTTGTGTTGTTTAAAAAAAATACCAGCTCATTATCTCAATTTATAAATATCTTCCCAGGATCCACTTCAGTTTGCCATCGATCACAACAGAGACACACAGACGAAAATAATGGCGGCGCTAATTTGCGTTGTCAGACGTTGAGATTTGTGACGAAGGAACACGTTCAGGGCAGATGAAGACGTTACCCAACTGCATGAGGGTCTTTCAGAGAAGCTTTACGCTGCGATAAACGGCCACGCCAAAGCAGCGCAGAGGATCGGCAGGTCAACGGTCTCTTGCAGGTATGCTAATCTCCTGCTCTTGATCCTCGGAAAAGCGTCTGGAGGCGCCGGAGACCTCCACGCAGCCGTAACGGGCGGGAGCCACGCCAGGGGAGGGCAGGGCGACGAACCGCGAGCACGCGGCAGGTATAAAACCCGAACGCAAAGTCCGCCGAAGCGATGCCCGCGAACCCAAGCAAGGAGCTGCCGCGGCAACCGCGGGACGGCGAGGTGGGGGACGGCGGAGGCGGGGGGGAGACGCGCCCGGGAGGGACGGCGCTGCCCGCGGCAGCGAAGGGGACGGTGCCAGAGAGCCGGAGCTGATGGGCCCAGGGGTCTGGCCCGAAACCGGAGCCAGAGAGATGCTAAAAAGATGCTGAAAAGGAAAACCTGGCCCCTGCTTCTGCTTCGGGTTTTGACGAAAGGCGGAGGGACGCTAACGAAGGCCGGCAGTCTACGGGCACGAGCTCCCGGCTGCGCTTTCCACTGACATCGCGGCCCCGCGAATGCTGGCAGGCATCAGAAAGGTTTAGTTTTTTAAAACTTCGGAGGGGTATTTTCGTTTAAGGAATAACCGGTTGAATTGCACGATCCCTGACAGCGTTACAAAGACGACAGTGTTGCTCCGAACGAGCTCATTTGTAAGAGCTTCCGCTTGCTGCTGTCGTTTCACGATTTGCAGTATTTTTGCTAAAACATCCCTGTATTCATTTCATTATAGCAGATGCTTTTCAGGAGGATAATAAAAGATGTTGCAGGTTTGGGTTCTAAAGTAATCTAATCTGTCTTTTTGAGAGGTTAGATCTCCCTGTGACTTTGTTTCTACTTTTGAAAAACTGATTTATCCACCTTCTCAGAATACTACCAGATT
Source organism: Aviceda cuculoides (assembly GCA_035590195.1). Lineage (NCBI taxonomy): Eukaryota > Metazoa > Chordata > Aves > Accipitriformes > Accipitridae > Aviceda > Aviceda cuculoides. The sequence goes on along the minus strand of JAVJGG010000037.1, from coordinate 21,830,197 downwards.
TAATTCCAGCATCTGTAAATTTAAGATCTTTGAAGTATTTTGAGTCCCCTCAGAGATCTATAACTTTCTAAGTTTGTGCTAGCTAAAGCATCTACCAAAAAAAAAATCCCCGCACAGGGATATTAGAGTAATGATCGTAGACCTGTGTTACACTTAACTGGTTTAAACGCTGCCAAAATGCTGCAAGAATTTTCTGTAACTGCCTCCAAACTCCTTTTCATCTTTGGCAGGTGGCCTGTAAATGGCCACAAATACTTTTTTTTTGTTGTTTATTCCTTATTTACCTGGGATTCAGCAATGCCCTTCCTATGGGTGCGCTTTGGGAAGTGTTTCCCACGGCGGGGCAGCGGAAGCACGATGTCACCGCTCCCTCCGAGCTGTGAGAGGGCATCAACGCAGCCAAGCGAACGACACTAATAAATTCACATATACACCCTGCAGTACGTGTACCCAGCAGTATGCACGCAGAAAGATAACCTAAAATAAACCCTGATTTGGGGTTTGGTGTAATTCGTAAGTCTGTGTTTTTCTCACATGAAATAGTATCCATCATTTCAGATCTCTGGCTGAACAGTTCTGGTTTTAAATCACTATTGTTTGGAAAACTTTACACTACAGTTTTTGCTCAGTTTTGTACAAGTTAATGGCTTGCAGAGACTGCAAACCCGAGTGCCTTCTAGAGACTGCAAACGTGAGAAGAAAAAAAAAAAAAAAAGACCAATTGTAGACAAAATAAGCTACTACCATAAACTGACATTAATTTTAAAAATATATATGGATGTATACACATAGGTACATATATATTTATTGAAATAACTAATTCAGATCCCCCCAAATCTTCTGAAACCACCTCCTGATTATAGTAGCCATTACGAATGTTTGAATTGCAGAATACTGCTTTGTAGAGAAAAACAAACAGATGGAATCACGGAGTCAAGACGTGGTCGCACAGGGTGCCAAATAATCTCGGCTCGGCTCCCTTTCCCACAAAAGGCTGCACCAGAAGATCTTTGGAGGGCTCTTCCGACCCGGGCTCTCCTGTTGTTCTCTCCCCACCGCCGGTGTCCCGCCGTCCCTGGGGTTCCCCCAGTCCTCCCAGCTGCTGGGACTCCCCATCCTTCCCCTCCACCTCCCACCCCCCCCAGCAACGACGGCGGCAGTGAGGAGGCGAGAGCGTCTCCCTGCTCCGCGCTATCCCGCAGACTTCCATCGGGAACCTGCCGCCGCGGGCTGAGCCCCGACCGGAGCGGCGCCTTGGCAGGCGTTCGGTTCTACCGGCACCTCCTTTATGCAAAGCTGCCGAAGTTAGAGCTGGAAGAGACACGTTAGGTAAATTATGCTGCGTGACGAGAATGGGATAGGTAGAAATAACTGGCTTAGCGTTTCTTATCATACCGCACTTCTGATGAGTCACGGGAATGTTGGAATATCATGTTCTGTGAAGAAAACGTGAAAGGAAGGGGAGCGAAGAGTCGTCCTACTTATAAAAATCCTAGTAGACTTTAAAATACAGTAAATCTATGATCGTCTTTCAAATCACTGTTCCCCAAATGCCTGAATTATCTCCAGCTATGATGAATTATATCTTCCTTCCACCCTTTCACTGAAAATATTCAAGCAACGGACCTGTCACCACCTCCTTGAGATAACAACCTACGGTTCTGTAAATCGCACTCTCGGAAAACTTTCTCCATTGTCATGTTTTCTTAATTAGGTTTTCACCTTTCCATCAGTTATACTCCTCTTTGTACAAGCCTAAATGGATGCTTTTCCAGCTTGCGGCTTTCCTCTGATGGCTCTTGTCCTTTTGATTTTCAAAGGGGTTGCTATTCCCCACTCAGTTTTGCCTGTGAAATCCTGGAAGATCACGGGTTTTCGCAGGTGTAACTAAGAGAAGAATTTGTCCTGCAGATTCTTTATTACTGATGGAAATGTAGAAGCCAGAAAGATCACAGCTTGAGCTTCAGAGCTCACGTAGCGTTGGCAAAGCTAGCAGCTAGGCGAATGAAAAATACCTTTTCCCTCTAAACTGAACAGATTGAGGAACAATAAAGCATGAAATCACACACTGTACCACTTACAGACATTTCTTAGAAACACATTTTGATATAAAATACAATCTAGCTATTTTTCAATTGTCCTAGCCTGGACATTTTGTTTACAGCCAATGATACATAAAAGATTTTGAGCCTCATTCACTTTGCCTACATCTGTCTGCTGCAAAGCTGAAATTCTCTTCCCCACCTTCAAGCTGATTTCCTACGGAAGCACCGGTGCTTTACGCCCCATGACAGAAAGCCGGGCTCCATACAGGTGCTAGAAGCATTATCTGGAGATGAGCAGAAGGTATCTTTGCGTTGCAGGCTTAGGTCGACCTGAACCTCCTTGTCTTCGAGTTGCTCTGTTCTCAGACCCAGACCTGAGCCTCTTGACTCTGGATTTGAAAACCCTTTGCTATCCCAGGGTCGGCAGCTTGCCTATACAAGTAGAAAGCTTAAACGTAGCGTTTTTCAGGTATCTCCACGGCTGCTTTTGCTAGGAGTTTTCACAGCTTTTTTCCAAATACACTTACCCTTAGACACCACCTACTTCCCAGCCCCACCAGAGCTCGTCTTTCACTTCGCAGGTTGTCAAACGACGGCTCGGAGACTCGAAAAACCCCCCCGGTCTCTGCAGAGTTTTAATATAAATGTTAGTGGGTAGCTAAGAATTAGCAATGATCTATTGGTTATGCAAAAGACAATGAGAATTAACCCCTTACGGAGGCTGAGAAAGCTTCATCAAACATTGCTTCTCTCCATCTTTCCCTGTCCACAGCTACTCACCTAACCACAGTTCCTACAATCACTGAGCCTGCTAATGCAGCAATTAGTTACAAAAGCAAGCAGGACCGACGCTGCATGAACCACACTTAGCACGTACTAATACTACCTCGCAACTGCCTTTGGAACGGTTTTACTACAGGTCTGAATGTCAGACAACACTGAGAAACCAGATTACTTGAGGCCAAAAGGAGAACCGCCTCACCCCTGCCCCCTGCCCGCCTTGGTGGTGGCCCGGGACCGAGGGTCCAGCCCGACACGGCGAGCACAAACCCCGGGAGCCGCCAGCCCTTGTGCGAAGGGGGGGCTCGATCTCCCCCCCCCCAGCCTTCCCCGACCCGGAGCCGCGGGGCGGCGGGGTTAAACCTGGCAGAAGCCCAGGGAGCGGCGCATCTGCCCCCGACCCACGGCCCCGTGGCGACGCAGCGCTACGCGAAGGAGCGGGCGCGACGTCTCCCGGTCGCTTTTTGCGGCGGTATGGAGGGACCCGGTAACTTGGTACTGCCTATCTAAAAGCAGAACTCAAAGACGCGGCGAAGATCTGAATTTAGTTAGTGAAGACTTTTCAGGCAACGGAGGTGGTGAGCGTGAGCCTGACAATCGCGGGACAGGAATTCCAGTTCCACCATCAACTACTACTACTTTGTCTGAAAAGTAAAATAAAAAAAGAAAAACGGAGTGAGAGCACTGAGGAGATTACATCATATAAATAGATTATGGCTGATTTCCTATTTATGATCCATTACATTAAGAAAATATAACTGTTAATTTATGCCTGTGACGGAGAAAATTATATACCTTGGCAGAATTGATAGTGTCATCTGCGGGAAGGAAAGTGTGATATTACCAGATTATCAAATGTAAAGTACTCTGAAATACATAAATTATGGTTTGATGTAAGAGATTCCACCCAGAAAATACTGGCTACCAGATTAAAAAGTAATCTCGGAGACGAGACGGAGGGTTGATACACGTGGGGGAGTTGGAAGGACTCAAACACGACCTTCAGCAAACCGAACCCTTACACCCGACCTGCCGTTCCTCTCGAACGCTGCTGGTTTAAAACCTGAAGAAGAATAAGGGAACAAAAGTCTGTCTTTTTTTTCTTTCTTCCTTTCTTTTTCTCAATTTCAGTAGTTCTAATGAAAGCTGTAACTTCTGCCAACAAACCACATCTAAAATCTACACCGAGAGCTTTGCTGCCTGCTAGAGGCAGATTGGACAATACCGAGGAAGAACAGGACGTAGCTTCATGTAGCAACTGCTACAAATTCTTTAATAAATGGGATTGAAGGGGGTTTTTTTGTCTTTTTTTTGGTATGCTGAAGTACTTTGGGAATTTTAGGACTAGTCTGAAGGCAAAGATAATTTGATTGACTTAGAAATACAGCAGTAATACCTGAAACTACAGTATGAAAACCCAACAATGTCAACAGGAGGAGAAAAATTGGAGAACAGAGATGCAGGATGATCACAGAAAACGTGAGGCTTAGATTGCAGAGTTCTATGCAGATCCCCATGGAGAAGTTTGGGGAGAGCTACAAAGGACTAACTTAAGCAGTTCTCTGTAAATGAAAATAGGCACCACTTTAAAAAAAAAAAAAAAAAAAAGTAATTATTGAACTGTGATTCTAACATTGTAATCACTAAGGCTGATACAAAGAAAATATAAAGATGAAGCTTTAGATGTGGCAAATATATGACAATTATATAATGAAGGTGACGAGATTGCAGTTAATAAAGCTGAGTGCAACATCTCTGGATATGAACAGGCTGATCAGAGGAAATAAGAAAAAGCCTACCACAGAAAAGTATATTTGCAATATAAACCCAGAGAAGCAACATGAAAAGCCTGCATTAATTTTTGAAAAAGGAAGTAACATAAGAGCTGAATACAACTGTTTGGGTAAGTCAAATGCAACATAATTAGCATGGTAGTTAACGGAAGTTCTATGATCTATGTGACACTTTAGCTCGCTTAATTTACTTTTAGGTAAAGAAATTATTTTTAAGAGATCTATTCTATTCTTCAGACTGAGCTGAGTAGAAATAAAAACAGCCAGCAAAAAAAATGGGTAGAGTAGAAAGGTGCCCATCAGTGGTAACAGAAAGATGGGAAGAAAGATAATACAGCAGTAAAGGGAAAGCAGAAAAATACATTATTTTTTTCTTTCTCTAAAAAAGGCAAGCAAACCGAAAACCCAAACTGAAACGAACTGAAAAAGCCGCCTGGTAACAGGAGCACGAACGCGGAACAACGGAACGCGGAAAGACGTCCGAGACGAAGGACTCCAAAGCAAAGGGAGGTCGCGCTGGGGCGCGCGGCGAGGCTGAAGAGCGGCGCCGGGCAGAGCGAGGCGGCCCCCAACCGGCGCTGGGCACGACCTCCCTAACTGGGTTAGGAAGAGGAAATGCATATGGCTATGGTAGGACAGGTATGAGAAAGCACTGCTAAATAACGCTGCAATCACAATACCGAGGAAATAATTGCAGGGAGCGGTCAGTTCTGCCTATCAGGTTTATCCGACTCTCTCCTACCACAGAAGCCACATCAGACTAAATTTCAAAGCAGCACTGGCTTCCTTCTGGAAATTTCTTGTAAATGTTGACTAGGGTTATCTGGTTTGTTATGGTTAACATGGAGTGATGCTTTGACGATTTATCTCCCTGATGCGAAACAGAGACACGGAGCAGGTTTATTTCAGCTCCAGATCTGTGCGACCAGGGAGGTGGACGAGCTAGTCCCCACACCTTTCCCGGGACAACAGAGCTGTCGTGGAGCCACGAGTCTCTCGCAAGCTCCTTCCCACCGTCGTTGAGGCCAGTACAACTTTTGCCATCCGCAGGCAGAACACCGCTTGGCCAGGAGCTGATTAAGATTGAGCGAGAGCATTACAGCCCGGTGAAGGTTCAACCGTCGAACACGCTCTCGCTTCTCACCACGTCTGCAGGTCCATTTGGATTACGGGACAACCAGTGGTACGCAGTCGGGTTTTTTCCTAAGGCGTGTTAAGTACCTCAGAGCTAGGGATAAAAGAATGCCACTGAAGGAACACCTCAGGGATGAGGAGTTTGGTTTGTCTTTGTTCTGAAACAATACGGTCACCGGACCAGCAGCGGTAGAGCACGATGCTCCGTACCGGTGAGGAGCAAAATCCACGGAGGGACGGAGGGTTACCCATCTTATCTTAGCTGAGTAACTGATGGTGCGAAACGAAGCTTCATCTTTTCACGCACATTTGAAATAGCTCAATTATCGTCTCCATTGGCACAGTATTTACGGACTGCAGCCATTGACTAGGGGTGCTAGGCAAAGTGTGAACACAAAAGGGAAAGACGGTCCCTCTCCTGATCATTCTTACAGATAATTCTTACAGAGGGGACAAAGCAGAATAAACAACAACGACAACAACAAAAGACAAACACACAGAAGAGATCCAAGGAACAGGGAAACAGATTTTGTCAGTATAACAAACAAATCCTTTTTATAAACGTGAATATCAAATTTACCATTGCTAACCTGCATAATGTGAAACAGATATGCCACCTCATATTATTATATAAGTATATAGCTATAAAAAAATCATGTGACCAACGCTTCAAAATAATAGATTTCAAAGCACTCATCTGAAGTCATGCAATACTGACAGAAATGAGAACAGAAACAAGAACTGAATATTTTGTGATGTACCAAGTATATTTAGTATTATCTTGGTAATCGAGCACTTACGAAAGATTATGGCTGGACAAAAAGACACAAAAACAGCCACTGTCACTTTAGTTCTCGCTACTGTCGGTGGCTGGTAACACGTAGGGGTTAGAGGCATGGAAAGGGTGTGCTGTATATCCAGAGGGCATACAGGCGAAAAGACCTAAGTCGCCCACCCATATCGAAGGCTAAGAGCAGAAGAAAACAGCCAGCATGCTATTTTTCAAACAAATAAAAACCAATAGTTACCAGTTACTTTAGACCACAACATTGTGCCTTGGTTTTCCTCGTCTCCTTACCCTCCAAAATCTGAATTCTCTTGCATTTAAGTTTCTGTGAAGTAATCATTTTCTATTAACATAATGAAATCAGGTTCTGATTTCAAACAACATGAATTTCAACCATCTTCAAACTCTAGGCTTTCGGATGTCCGTGTCTTTATTTCCCTGCTTGCACAGACCCAGTAAGAGTATAATTCATCTTAACCAGAGAGTGACAGATTTCAGGCTAGTTTTGCTCGCCAGAAGTATCCCTGGTTCCCAAGAACATCACTGATCATCAGAATAACTTTTTCCGAGGTTTTCCTTAAATATGCTTTCCCTAATGTCTCATAAAGTCTCTGAATGTCAAGATGGGCTTTATTAATAAAAAAAAAAAAATCACCGGGGACATTTAAGTTCATCGAGTGACAAATGCCCGCTTTGATAGGAGCGTGGCACACCTGCGACCATCACCGGGCAGAGATTAGCAAGCCTTTTCCGTGCTCCGATAGCTTCAGGGAGTGTTGGTTTAGTGCAGCCAAGTGCATGTAATAGATTGAATTCCCTGCTGTTTTCTGCAGACGGCCAATTACAAACTACCCGCACACTTGATGCTTTTGACCTTGCCCATAACAATATCTGAACTGATGGACTAAGTCACTTTCAAATGATAAGACTTTGCGACAAAAAGCCAGACGCTCCACCCTCCAAAGAGCATTAGGAAATTTACCGTAGGATTATTTTAATTAGTCTCTTAAACCTATACTGTTTACTTTAAACCCCTCTATCCCACTTACCCTGGCTTTACTAGAAATGAGGAGTGAGAAAGTATCACAAGTAATTTCTTTAGATGAAAATCTTAAAAAAAAAAATTGCAAAGCAAAAATTACATTTTGCAAGCCAAAATTTTTAGCATTTCCAAAAAACCAAATCCATGCTCGGTGTCAAATTAACCAATAGCTTCAGCCTAAACTGGACCAAAATACATTCACTTATCGCCCCCAGTTAAACATCTTTCATTGTTACTAATTCTGATGCAGATTGTGCTTCCATTCAAAAGCAGATGGGAGCTATGTGGGCTCCTAGAATTTTTTGTAGCATATTGCCTTCAGAAGTCCTTCATTAGCTTTAAGACTGAGTATTTAAAGCCAGGCATTCAGAAACAGTAGTCAAAGAAAATGTGCTATTTTTGGTTTTATACAAGTTGGCGTGTTTGACTGCTGTACCCGTATACAACTTCTATTCTGCTCATGTTTATGAAAATGAGTTGGAATAAGTTTCTTCGGAAACATTCTCTCCTCATTTCTCATTTCCCTCCTGTCAAAAGTCTTCTGAATGGAACTTATTATTGGCTTTATAATTTGCAACCTTTAAAATCCCTCAAGGTGAATACAGAAAATTTATTTGCTGTTTAACAACATCGCCTTTTGAGAACAGTATATCCTAAGGAAGACTGCCTAAAATAAATAAAAATAAGGAAAAAAAAGTCCTTCAATAGACGATCCAATTACACACGAGATTACTACGGCAGGGTTTTATGCAAAAATAGGTTTATGATCCCTTAGTGGGTTTCTTATACCCCTTACACTCATGCAGAGCAAGGAGGTGGCATATTTCCATATCCCCTTGAATTGATTTGAGGGTTAATCTTCAAAACTCTGTATCTACCTGCTCCCACATTTCTTGTTGAGCAAAGGCAGGGCAGACAGTCTGGGTGCTGGCCGTGCCCAGACCTCAGCAGATGGCACTGTTTCTCCCGCTCAGCCTCACCAGAGCTCTTTGAAAATTAACTTTTAATTTTTCATCTCCTTTGCCAGCAGCCCCACAAACCCCCAGGAAAGGCTCGGAGGCGGGCAGGGGCCCTCGGCGGGTGGCACGTCCCCAGCGAGGCCGCCCGAGGCACGGCGGCGCTTGTCGTCGGGGCGTCCTAAACATATTTACCGTAACGATGGATATACCCTCATAGCACCCACCAAAAGCTGGTGCACACCCCACTTGTAGCCTATAACCGCTCTCTGTACGAACAACGGATGCGTAAGAAAACTGCGTGTTTACAAACACACAGAGTTCCTGATATTTTCCATGTATCGTTGAAAAAACCACCGCTTGCTTTAACGCTGCTTTCATAAAAAATCACACCCCGCCAGTACCGGTCTCGCTCGCGGCGGGAACCCCGAAAGCCAACTGCACCCAGCGCGGGACTCGGGGCGCCCAACGCGCACCGGCCACGCGGCTGAGCTCTGCGCCCCCCCCCCCCGCAGCGCGAGGCCATGCCCCAAAATCCCCAAAGCCGCCCCCACAACCGTGGGGGGCG